>LOJH01020581.1:5674-19151 GCA_001685095.1 Ellobius talpinus
GTGTGTGTGTGTGTGTGTGTGTGTGTGTGTGTGTGTGTGTGTGTGTGAAATGGACACATCAGTGTGGGTTGCTCTGTGTTGGTGTTCCTTCTCTGCCTGTTCACAGTTAGCATCCCACCTGCTCAGGGTGCTAGGAACTGCTAGGAACCCGTGGGCAGTCTTGGTGAGTATCACTTGGGTGGGTCCTTGAAGCAAGAGCTAAGGAGAGGCGCTTACAGAGATAGGAAGGCTGCCGGGCCAACTGCCTGTTTGGAAGACTCCAGTTTAGCCAGCTGCTTGGGAAATTTTTCTTCCCCAGGTGTCAGCTTTTTTCCAGATCTTTGTGGCTCAGGGATTCTTCTCATCTCCCCTACTCTCACCCAAGCCTCAGGAAAACCCAAGCCAAGGGACAATGCTGCCTTGTCTCACAACACTGACTTCTGAGTGGCCTCTTGTTTATGGCTCCTGGGAGCAAGCACTAATTGTGAAGCAAAAAGTACTGACCCAGGAGTAGGGGCTGTAACTTCTTTTTGTCCTCTGCCAAGTGCCCCTCCAACCTCCATCTGGGACAGAGGGCCTGCTACAAGCAGAGAGTCTGAAGGAGCCCTGGCTTTTGGATTCTGAGGAAGTGTGATAATAAAAGCCTCACAGATAGCTCAAAGGTGAGTGAGACTTCTGAATTTGAGACTGTTCAGCCTCACTTCTCTTCTCTGTGTATGACTGAGCGTATGTGCCTGCATCTGTGTGTGCACCCCTGTTTCAATGTATTGCTTCTCTCTATGATATCTTAATTATGGATGAGTCAACAAACACCTCAAATTTAGTAGTTCTGACTTAAAAGACATTGATCTCATCACCTACAAACCTAAATCTATTTAGAATCCCAATTCTTGATTTTATGTCCCTGTAGAATTGCTTATTTTTGTAATCAAGCTCTATTTGTTTAACAAACAAAAGCTTCCTCCTGTGTGGCTTGTGTGTACGTACTTGCTAGTTAATATGCATTTGCCCTTGTTTGGGTATGCCTGCTGCATGTTTGTCGGACACATATCTGTTGAGATTTCTACCTGTATTGATGAGAACGTGTAGACAAACTATGTGACAGACTCCCACTGGGTTTCCCATCTCCAATCTGGGGAATTCCTCTTTCTGGGTTTCTTGGATTTTTCCATTCAAATAACCATAAGATGGTATTGCTTCACCCTGGCTGCCTATGGTAATAAACTTGGGAAGGGTTAAAATGCTGACATCAGAACAGCAACCTCAAAGGTTAATGTTGAGGTAAACAGTCCAGAGACAAGACCGAGCCTATGTGCTGTGGTTTGGATATGTCTTGTTTCCAATATGATCTCTATTGACATTTGATTCCCAATGGAATGGAGCTGAAAAGTGGCTGTGTACCATCACAGAGTGAGTAGGTCATTAGGAGGAGTAATGCCTTTCCTAAAGAAAAGAAGGGCATCTTTGCCAGAGAAGGTTGTCACAAAGAGGTAGTTTCTTGTGACTGCAATTCTTTTAAAAATCTCTTCTTCCTGAGCTCTCTTGTTACAGGTATTGATGCAGCAGGAGGCCACTCTCTAGAAGAGGAGCCAATGCCAATAACAGACTCTTGGTCTTCCCAGCTTCCAGACGATGAGCCACAATAAAAGCCTTGACTTTTCAAGTCACCCAGTGTCAGGCATTCCCTCATAGTAATGGAAAATGAACCAATACACTAGATTACACTAGATGATACTTAAAGTCCTCAGATGAGTTCATGAAGTTCTCAGAACTGAGAACCATGTGTGTCTGTTGTTCTGGGCATAAGCCAACATTGCCCAATACAGAGTGGACTTTCCAACCCTTATCCCTTTTAACTTAAATATTCCTTTAGATTCCTGGTCATATACCCATAGAATAACCATAATGTTTAAATTACCTAGCAACGAGTTAGATTTCTAAGAAAGAGGGTCCCTAATTACCCATGTCCCTCAAGTCATCATACCACCTTATGCTCCAAGGCCCTGGCATTCTTGAGTTGCAAGAACAGTAGCCAAGTTTATGTGCGTCTTTTCAGTGCCCTACATCTACAGGTCTTTGGTGTGTGTTTGTTTATATTCGCATTATTTTTCTTTAAAGAAAATTGGACAGTTTTTCTTTAAAGAAAGATTGGATTATTTTTTCTTTAAAGGCTTCTTATTTGTTCAGAATGCAGGGTAGCTTTCCATGGCCTCATATGCTATTTCTGAAGCAAGGCCCATGTGGGACAGGAAATTATATTAGGGAGTTCATAGCCAAAAGCTTTTTAAAAATTAGTTATGTGCTTATTTCATGTTAGCAGGCAAATGCAAAGAGGACAGAAACTTGAGACTTTATGAGGCTAAGTTTTTGAAAAAAAGTAAGAAGCAGGCTGAAGATGGCTCGGTAGTTAAGAACACTTGCTGCTCTTGCAGAGGATCCAGGTGGGGTTCCCAGCGCCTACATGACAGTGTATAACTACCCTTACCTTCGTTTCTGACTTCTGGTGGCACCAAGCATGCATATACATACATACACGCAGGAGCTCACACACATAAAATAAAAACAAACCATTGTTGGTTTTTTTTTAGCAAGTTGCTTCACATCTGATTTAAAGAAAATCACATTATGAATCTAGGGACCACAGGGGACTGACTAGGTCTAGGATGCTCCCAGTGATTATTAAAATATGGGGAGCTCAAAAATAATTTATATGGCATAGTATCATTACATATGGCATAAACCTCCGCATAGTCTCCCTTATACATTAAATCATTTCTAAATAATCTATAATACTAAATAACATGTAGATACTATGTAAATGATTGCATGTTTTATAATAATGGTATGATAAACATCTCTGTGTGCAGTAAGGACACAATTCTAAAATGTGTATTTCCCATCTGTAGTTGGCTGAGTCCACAGATATTTGGAACTCATAGAGCTCTAGTTTTGCAGTGAGTGGGTGTATGGCAAAATTACTGTGTGTAAGGAGTGATGGTGCACACCTATAACCCCAATATGTAGAAGGTGGATTTAGTGTCAGGGAGAGTTTTAGTTCAAGGCCAATCTTGGCTACAGAGCAAGACATGGAGAGAGAGACAGAAGAGAGGGAAGATATGAAAGAGGAGCGGGAGAGAAGGGGATCCCTCCTAACTGGCTATCTCCTATCTACCCTTCCAGCCTTCTATTTCTTCTCCTCTAATAGGATTCTCTGCTTTGTCAGGGACTTGCAGGTAGGTCTGTTACTAGAGACTAAAGACCCAGATGGCTCCTCCCAGCTGAAACCAATAGCCCATCCAGGTTCAAGGGGCTAAGACAAGGGCTCCACTTTTCAAAGGATGAGGTAATAGGTTTTTAAAACATGTGAGACGAAAGCTATTGCCTTGGCTTTTATTCTGAAATACAACTTCAAGAATCCATTCCATAGACACCATATACATACACAGGTTAGGGTTAGGCATATACATATACCTAGGCAACACTTCTCCAACTTGAGACAAAGACCTTGAACTAGCTGGCTATCCAGGCAAAACTGATGACTCACCTCCCACCTGAGGAAAGTGCTAGAGACCCAACCATCCTGATCAAGAGTAGATAAGGAACACAAAGTGGGCCTGGCTATGTGGACACACCCAGTGGTCCTCTGAGGGAGCACACAGTGAGCCTGGATGCATGGACACACCCACCAGTCCTCTGGGGGAGCACTCAGTGGGCCTGAGGCAAGGGCACACCCACTGGTCCTCTGAGGGAGCACACAGTGCTCTAAGCCCTAAAGTAAGCTCCCATAATCATCATTTTCCTCTCCTAGTCTAAGAGAAATTTCCAGAAGATGATGATGGGAACTGGTGAGTCCATTATTAGTGGTTGAACAAAAGGCTCGTAGATTCACATGGACTGGTGTTTGATCCCATTTCTGTTCACAAGTGGGTTTGGAAAACCATCTTGGCTTTGTAAGAGTCAGATGTCCTACCAGTACTGCAAAAATGGAGATGAGTCTCATTGAAAAGACGTGCGGATTTAATAGGATGATGGAGAAGAAGCTGCTCAAGTGTGCTTCGTCAAGTGGCAAAGGATGGAGACAGAACTGGAGGGCTCTCAGTATCTTCAAATCTGTGTATTGTTTCTCTATGACCCAAACTATATATAAATAGACTAATGAAATTCTTGAAAGTCTTATGAAGTTGAAACTTTTAATCTTAATCTTGGTGATGTAGAAAGGTATTGGAGAAAATAAATATACTACCTAGAACCAGGTAGTTAGGATTTTAATTCAGCTTCTCTAGCCCTGTTGTACTTCCTGTCTGGGGCAAGGCTTCCTAAGAGTAAGTGTGAGTATGGGCCTCCATGATGGATAGGGGTGACAGGGAACATGCCAAATGGCCATGGCTGAGTGTGCACTCTCATGGTTCCCTGCAGGTGGCCTAGGAGTCACTGACCATCAACCCCAAGGTCATAGAGAAATACAGCTATAGTTCCGGAATGAAAATGTGCTTCTTACTTGAACCGGTAGGAAATGCTAATTCCTGTGGGAGAGGGCAGGAGGTGAGCACAGGGGAAGGGTGTCAGTGGACAGAGGGTATCAGGATGGGGAGGGGTGATGGTGGACAGAGAGTATCAGGATGGGGAGGGGTGATGGTGGACAGAGAGTATCAGGATGGGGAGGGGTGTCAGTGGACAGAAGGTATCAGGATCAGGAGGGGTGTTGGTGGGGAGAGGGTACCAGGATGTGGAGGGAGAGAGGAAGATGGGGACAGGATGAAGTATCAGAATGAGACCCTTCTTTTTTCTTTTTAAACATGCCACATGCTCTCCGTGCTGAACCTTTGCACATGCCAGTCTCTGAGTAGTCATTCAGTGTAGGCTTTCCGGGCCCTCTATGGGCTACATGGTTACTGTATGTGGTGAGATAAGAACTGCGAACAAGACAGACAGATGTACTCTCGGTTGGAGCCTATCATCAAGTTGTAAGAGCAAGTGTAAAAAGAAGATAAGCCTCATATAAGCAAAGAAGTAAAGATGATCCTAGATTTAGGATCTATTAACCACTAAGAAGGAAATAAGCAATACAATGGAAAGTCAAGCACATTTCTCAGATCAAATGCATCTTTACAATAGAATGTAGACCATACCTCCTCAGACAAGTCCCCCTGACCAACACGCCTAGGACAGATGAATCTCTTAACATCCACAGATCACTGTCGAGTTTATTTACACTCCTGTTTGGCCTCACTTAGCTTATGTGTTCCTTGAGAACAGAGGCAGCTATCATGCCTGGAACCTGCAGGGTATCTGACCCAGCACAGGAGGTCATCAGTTTTGTTGTTGCTGTTGTTTGTTTGTTTGTTGATGGATGGATGGATGGATGGATGGATGTGTTTGGTGTGGGACATCAAAGTGATCTCTAGTGCAGCCTTGTCTCCCTAACTGTGATCTGTTTGTATTCTCACAACTGTTGCTCCTGGTTGTCTTACTTCACACATCTCACACACACACACACACACACACACACACACACACACACACACTTTTGGGATTTTAATGAATGTGAATGATTTGTGCTATAGCATATGGCTACTTTAATTAAGCAAAGGGTATCATTTTAGTACCATAATAAATAGAGTATGATTTATCAGGCCTCATGAGTCTTTCATAAGTATGCCATGTGGGCTATGTAAATCTTTCTATCTTTGGGAGGGGTGGAAACAATTCCCGTTGATTTGGTACAAAACAGTGTATGGGAAAATGAGCCCTGGAAGATGCAGATATGTATAGTAGCATAATCTGTGGATTTCCAGAGCTTCCTGAAAAAAATCACGAAAAATGAGTAGGGAGAGTGGGAGTGGGGAATAGTCTCCAACAGTTACTGTGGAATCTACCTTTCAATGTACAGTGCCTATAAACCAGGGGCACTGCCACTCACTAAAGAGGGAGGGCTCTATAGAAAGAGGTGCTACTTGGAGAAACAGAAAGTGGCCCTGGCCTCCAGGGCTTTGTTGCTAAGCATTTGCTCAGGGCTGGAGAATTTGAATCCACCCAGGAGAAGGGGTAGACTAAAAACAATACAGGGGTAGAGCAAGTTGAGCCTGTGTGCGCAGTAGAAACCTAGCTACAGGGAGATGTGCAAAAGAAACCAGAGAGACACAGAGCTTAATTAGATACTTTGTTTGAGTCTAGGGCTTTTTGGTGAATGCTGGACCCGAAGGGAGTTGGTACATAGCTCTGAGAATACTTGGCATGGCAATAGGAGGATTTTCCTTGGTCATCACTCCCCTTCTCTGGGCTCCAGGGTGGCTATAGTTCTGGGAGACTGAATTATCCCCTGTACAATTTACAGAAATGTTCACCACAAATATTTGTGTTTGATTCCATCCCCACAGGAACAGGACAGAGAGAAGACTCATGGAGAAAGTAGGAGTAGTATTGAGTCTGAAGGGTGAGTGGCATCAAGCAAAGGAGTGTGGGAGGGCATTGGCAGAATGGAGAGTCGGTCTGTCATGTGCCAGGCTTCTCGTTACATTTTATGTGTGTGTACCCATGTGGAAGACACCACTTATGGTTCTTCATCTCCTGAGGCATCAAGGGGACAGTGATTCAATAAAGCCTATGGGACAGACTGTTTATGGGAAGGACACACCAGTCTATTCTGATTTCAAGGGCAGACCAGATAGGAAAGGAAATACAGAAGACAGTATGGAGAACCTTGAAGGCTTTATGTGCACACTTCAAAATAAGAGGATACATTTTCTCCTAACTCTTTGCAATATTGAGGATCTATATTTGGATGTTTTGGCTCACTCAATCTCTGTCAAACGCCCTCCCCCAAGAATCTCTGTATGGCTAATCTACCAGTGCCTTACTCCACATGGCCAACATCCGTTCCTTATCTGTCCACCTTGGCAAGTCTTCGGTTCCTTTCCCTGGATAAAACCACCAGCATGCATCCAGTGCTCTGAGCACAGTGCTGCTGGTGGGTACCTCCTTTACCCTGTTTCTACCTGCAAATCACTTTCTAAACCATTCTTCTGTCTCTCAACTTATTTTTATTTTTCTTCTTGATATGCTTCAGTAATGTCCCCTTTGGGTCCTTGTCTCCAGAACGGTACCCCTAATGTTCAGATGCACACTGGTACCATCTCACACTCTGTTTAAAAATCTCTGTAGACTGTTTCTTAGACAAAGCAATGGCAACTTCTGATACTTTTTACGTTTTGCAGGTTTTTTTTAATGGCGCTCCGATGTGTGTAGTAAGAACTAAATGCCTCGATGAGTGCCCTGCTTGGAAAATTACTGTCTTCATCTCAAGCAAAACTAAAGAGCTCAGGGCTTATCTGAAACACCATAGAGAGTGTCCTAGCCATGTAACATGTTCCATGGTCTGGCCCTGTACTCTCTCCTGTTTGTGTCCTGCCCTTCCTCTTGCCGTTCTCTCCCCCACACTGTAGCTGGGCTCCAGGACCACTGGCCTTCTCAATGCTTCTTACACAAGCAATGTTCCATGCTCCCATCATCATCTGTCACTACCATAATGGGCCACCCTCCTTTCCTTGCTTTTCCTCATTGGTTGCCCAACTCCGTCAATTCCTCCAGATCCTGTGAAGACATCCATCCACACCTACAGACTTCTCTGAACCTCACATTGGGACAGCTGTCTTTGTTCTTTGTGCTTTGAACTTCGTAAGCATAACTTGTCCACTGTCCTATGTCAGATTGTGTGCATGGTCTAACCCAGGAGCCTGGGAGCTCCTTGAAGACCAGACTGTGGCTTGATCATCTGTTTTTGGCTCCTGGCCTGCTGCCTGTACCTGGTAGGTAATGAAGGCGCAGTCAATCTTACTGAGGTGTGGTTCGTGGAACTCTCCCCTACCTCCAGCAGATCGCCCAGATCCCACTGTGCTGTCTCAAAGATCACAGAGCACTGCCTTACCCCATGACCACACACTGAGGATACCGGGACCCTCCTCAGGGGACTTGGACTGACTGGTGAGGGCCTAGACCAGTGGTATGTACTTCCTCTTCTGTTCCTCTATCTCCCCTCTCATCTCCTCTTGCTCCCTCTCATTCCTCACCTACTAAGTCAAAGGAAACACCAGCACTATCAAAGATAAAATAACATTAGCTATCTCAGGTACAGGGCCAGGGAGCATGGCTGATGAGCAGTGGACAGATACTGCCGAGACCTTAAGTGATGAACTGCCTTTGGAGGAATGGATGAATGAGGGGAGACTTATTTCTAGAGATGGGCACTGAACTTTCTCATTCCTTCCCCCTGTCAGGATCCTGTTTGAGTCAGCAGGCACTTAACACCAAAGATTCACAGGACAAAAAAAGCCCTAAGTCATTGTTTTCTTGGGGAGCGGGATTGGTAGTTAAAGAAGTTCTTCACAACCAATGTAAAATGACAACAGTGCTTAACTGCATCTTGTTCAGTTTGTATGCTCACAGTCTATCTAATGCCTGACTTTCAGAAAATGACTGATGATGGTCTTTATAGGGGTAAATGGAGAGAGTCCTAACCCCCACACACAGTGTCCTTACAAGAAAGGAGAATTTGGACAAAGATATTACAGAGAGCTATTACAGAGAGAAGACTATGCAATGACTTCTCAAAAGGCAACAGAGAAAAGCAGCCCTGTCTACATCTGTATCTCTAACTTTTTGGCTTCCAGATACTTGAGGCGATACATGGCTGTGGTTAAGAACACCAATATGAATCACTTTAGTACTAGCAAAGCAGTCAGGTGGGCATATTCGGGAGATGCTTGAGGGCTGTGACAGGCCCCTGAGTGTCATCGTGTCATCTCTTGGAGGGTTTCCTGACACCATCCCCATAGGTTGTGTTCCTGGTGCTTATTTAAGGAGCCTTTTATTGCCATAGGGCTCCTCCACACCTCTATGAAGGTACTTGGTTTGCCAGCTGCACTCTGTCTCAACTAGTCCCCCAGATCTTTAGAGATTTTCATGCCTTTCTCATTCCCAGGGCCTGGGACAGAGATGGTGCCCAGTAGACAAAGAACGACTTGATGAAACAGAGGGGCTCTGGTCAGGGTTTCCCACCAGTAGCTCCACTCCTGCCCTTCTGCTTGCACACTGCCCTGGCTTCAGGCTTTCTGCTCCCCTCCTCTCCTGGGGCTTGACAATGCTGGTAAACAGTCCTCATCGGGAGGTGGTTAGAGATGCAGTGGCCTAGATGGGGGAAGCGAGATGAATGGTCCCTTTCCTGCCATATGATGTGATTGGCCGATTGGCTGACTGAATAGCCCCCTGTGATTGGCTCCCCGGGCAGTAAGGGAGGGGAAGGAATCCCTTCCCTTTAGGCGATTCCAGCCAGCTTTCTGGGTGGATGAGCAGAGCCTGTGGTTGCTGAGCTTGCTTGTCAAATCTGTTTGCTTCAGCCTCAAGGTGCAGAAACTGCTCACAGCCCAAAGCACACTGCCCTTCTCTAGACCTGCAGGAAGGGGGATTAGCTGCGGGTCAGTAGGGATCTCGCACAATCTTTCTCTGTTGGGCAAACAAAACAGCTATTGATACTCCTGCTTTCCGGACTTAACACCTTTAACTGGAGGCAGGAAATCAAAATAACGAAATCCCAGGCCGTCTCTTCCCTTCTCTTCTGCTTTGGTTTCTTTCCCTCTCAGGATTGGACCCGTGCTTTCCGTTTTTCTGCAAGTTAAAAATATAGCTTTTCACCTGGACTGCCAAATCAAGAGAGGATTAGCAGGGAAAATGAGTGAGTGGCTTCCCAGCCTTTGCAGCCCGAGCTATTCCAGCAGTCCCAGAAATGTTGGGAAACCTGCAAAATAGTAATCATTACCACTATAATTATGTTTTCAAAACCTTGCATTATTAATTAATTAGTTAATTAAACTTTGCCTCACGTTTTACACTTTGTAGATAAGGGGTAAGGGAAAGGTTGGCTGGGGCACTCAGTGTCTGGATCAGTATGGAGGGGATGCTATAGACCCAGAGAACTTCCAGATAAGTTAGGTGAGGAAGAGATATACCACCGTGAATTTGGGGAAAAGACAGTGTATTCATGCAGTAAAGCCATTCCACCAGTTTGATTCTACAGAGTGGAAAATCATCACCCGTCCCTTCTACTCTTGCCTGCTCCAGAGATGTTATTCCTGTGTTCACTGGCTCAGTGGGCATGTGTCTGCTCCCTGGGAAGCATCTGAGCTGAACAGAACTCAGCAGGTGACAATGTCTGTGGGACTAGATGAGGGAGATGACTGGCAAGGGCATGCCATCTTTCTACGACACTGGCGTAGAGGCCTGGGAAGCTGAGCCCGCTCATTGGTCATTTATTCCATGGGACTTTCTTGAGCTGCCCACATCAACGTAAAAGCTGGACTTTAGGTTCTTGATACCTCTCTGGTCCATTCCTGATCTCCTGTTATGACAGGTAGATTTTTCTGTGTGTTCTTTTCAGTCTTGTCAAAATAGCACTGAGTTTAAAATATATAAAGAGTAAACCTGCCTTACAGAATAAAAGCAAGTGGGCTGAATGCATGAGTGTGTCTGGTGGCAGAGAGTGGTGGCCTGGGTTTGCGTTTGATACCTGTCATTCTTCACTCATTGCCACTAACTGCTGAAGGTTGGGTCCCTGCACACCAGTGAAGCCACCTTTTCTGAGCCCACAGGAGCTGCTGGCCTGACTTAGCTTAGCCACTCATAATAAAAATCCTTAACAAAGAGTCTTGTGTTACTCTAGAAGATAGCAAGCACTCTGTAGATGAGCGCAGTCATGACTGTTAGTAAAGGTGGGGGGGATGAAAGGAAGGTTCAACCCATAATCCATCTCCTTCAAACTCTTGTGAAAGTCCTTCTCAGCCGGAGTTCATATTTGTTCACGGGAAAAGTACTCTCTACTGACAGTGGGCAATGGGGCTAGGTAGGGTTGTTTCTCTTGACCTTTTTGTGCTGTACAAGCTTGAACGATCCCTCTGAGACCTGTGCATTTCCTTTCATGTACTTAATCTGCAGTCAGATGCTCTACCCCTGAGCTACTTAATTTGAAACTTCACTCTCAGACTAATCCGGGTGACTGCTAGAAGTTTGCTCTGGTTTCCTAGGACTCACGCAGATTGTCACACATGAGTGGTTTAAAACATGAGAAACATGTGCTGGGAAGAAAGAGCCTGTGGAGTTCAAGTGAAGACCCAGGTGAGACACTCAGTATATGAAGTAGAGAACAATAATGCCTCCACATGGATGTGCACATATGTGCATGTGCACCCATACACATGTGTATCAAAAATATAAGATTAATAATGATTGGGAATGGCAGCCAAAGTTTAGTAAGCATAAGGACCTGTGCTTGCATCCACGGCACGCATGTAAAAGTTTGGCATGGTGGTGCACATATGGAACTCCATCACCTAAAGGATGGAGACGGGCAGATCCATGGAGCTTATTAGACACACAGCATAGTTAATCAGTGACACCGTCTCCAAAATCAGGTTTGGGAAGATGGTTGAGCAGGTAAAATGCTTGCCAACCAAGCATAAGAACTTGAGGAATAGGAATATGGATCCCCAGCTCCAGGTAAATCCTGGGCAAGTATGGTAGCCTGCTTGTGGTCTTGATGCAGGAAGTGGAGACAGGGAATCCCATTGAACAAGCTGGATAACTAAGCTAGATAAATTGGTGAGCTCTGAGTTCAAGTGAAGACCCACGTGAGAGACTCAATATATAAGAGAGAGAAGAATAATGCCTCCATATGGATGTGGACAAATGTGCATTTATACACATGTGCAAACATGCATACATACATCTTGTATCAAAAATATAAGATTAATAATGGTAATGGCAGCCAAAGTCAACTTCTGACCCTCATATGCACATCCATGAACAAGTACGCACACACACCTATACACATACACCACATAGCATGAATAAACTTTCAAAGAGAAACCACCAGAAACTTGCAGTTTGAGAGAGCAGTAATACAAAGTGAAAATTGAGAAAGCCAATGACCCCTTCTTCAGCCTTGGGCAATGTGATAGTCTGAATGTAATTAGCCCTCATAATCTCATTGGTAGTGGCACTATTAGGTGTGGCTTTGTGGGAGTTGATGTGGCCTTGTTGGAGGAAGTGTGTCACTGGGGGTGGGCTTTGAGGTCTCCAGTGCTCAAGATGTGCCCGGAATTTCAGACCACTTCCTGTTTCCTGTGGTGCAAGATGTAGGACTCTTAGCTACCTTTCCAGCACCATGTCTGTCTGCACACCACCATGTTGCACCATGACAATGGTAATAATGGACTAAACCTCTGAAAATTAAGCCACCCCAATTAAATATTCTTCCTTTATAAGAGTTGCCATAGTGATGGTATCTCTTCACAGCAATAGAAACCTAACTAAGACAGGCAGCTCTAGGCACTTATTGATATTGCTGGAACCACTCTAGTTGCTGCCTCAACAGTTATGCGGTCATCTGCTCTTTCTCTTCTTCTTCTATGAGCCAATGATGATGTTAGCCTAAGTGTCCACTTTTTAATAGGAAGACCTGATTTTAGCTTAATTACACCTGCAATGACTCTTTCCAACTTGCATATCAAAATACTTACTAAGACTTCACTGTATCTTCTAAGAAGAGGAAATCACCAGATGCAGACTACAACTGCACAGAGCAGACCAAGAGGTGAGTGACCAGTCCCTTAGCTGGACAACCCAGTCTCTAGGTCTTGGGCCCCAGGGCAAAACCTCAGGTCCCTCCCTCACCAGCACTAGCCTACCAGAGAGCAAGCCTCCTGCAGGCAGGCTACTCCAACACCTCCCCATCAGGCCCTGTAATCTACAAGTCACACTCTGCCACCAAAGCCACCCATCCCCGTGACCTCAGTAGCTTACTGAGACACAGGCAGCCACTGCACAGAGTGGACAAAGAGGTGAGTTACCAGCCCCCAGTCTCTAGGCCCGAGGCTCTGGGGGGAAAACCCTGGGCTCTTCCCCACCCACCTCAGCTGTACTAACCCTTCAGAGCAAGCCTCCTGCAGGCAGACTGCTACAGCACCTCCATCAGACCATGTAATCTACAAGTCCCACTCCGCCCCCAAACCCTCCCATCCCCTGAAACCTCAGTGGCTCCCTGAGACACAAACAACAACTGTAACAATTAGTCTAAGAGAGGATCCCTGAGTCACAGACACCGACTGCAAGGACTGGACCAAAAGGCAAAGACACTGCCTGCACCAATTGCAAGAAGAAATGGGTAGGCGCCAATGCAAGAATCCATTCAACAACCTAAAGAACAATATGGCAACACCAGAACCTCGTGCTCCTACGACAGAAAGACCTGAACATCCTAACCCAAAAGAAACTGAAGAAAATGACCCTAATATAACTTAATAAAGATGATAGAGATCCTTAAAGAGGAAATAAAAAACTCCCTTAAAGAAATGGAGGAAAGAGCAAACAAAAAAATTAATACCTCCCTTAAAGAAAGCAAAGAAAGCCAAGAAAAGAAGAAGGAGGAGGAGGAGGAGGAGGAGGAGGAGGA
>LOJH01020583.1:0-10333 GCA_001685095.1 Ellobius talpinus
ATAAGCTAGCCGTGTGGGAGCCGGGTGGGACGAAAAGCAGGCCTGCGCCCCCCTTTCACTACAGTAAGCATCTGATGCATGCTTTGTTACAACTGAATTGGTTTGTTTGAAAAACTGACTTACTGGCCTGACTTATTGTAACCTAGATACAGCCTTTGTCCCAGAAGCAGGCAGTTCTGTTCATTCCTCCCTTCAACAAAGATGGGGTAACTTTCTTACTAAAATGCAGACCTTCGCACCAGGCATGGTGATCCATGCTTATATATGGTCCCACTACTAGGGAGGTCAAGGCAGGAGGAGGACAAGTTATAGGCCACCCCAAGCAACATAGTGAGACGCGGTTCAGCCTCTCCACCTCCTACCCTAATGTAAACACTTTCCTTACTCAAGTCCCCTTTGAACTATCTTGGATCCTTCCTTGTGAGTCTAGAGCAGAAGTATTGGGCCTCCTCTACTCCAGGAGTCCTTGCCTATGACTTCTGCAGATAAGAACTAGCTGAGGGTAGCCTGACATGGTCTTTCAAAGTGTTAGCCAGTGATGTTTGCTATGACAACAGTTCTGTTGGCTGGTTGTGGTTGTACAGACCTATAATTCCAATACTAAGAAGGCTGGACAGAGGACTGAAATCTTAAAGTCAGTCTGGGCTGCATGGTGAGAGCCTGTCTTAACAAGTCAAATGAAGTCCAGAAACCATACAACACCATTGTACACCTGTCATGGTATAATCTTAAATGTTCCCCCAAAGGCTCATGTGCCAGAGGCTTGGTCCCCAGTCTACAGTGCTATTGGGAGGTAGAAAAGAACCTATAAGAGATGGGGTCTAATTGAATGAAGTTAGGTCTTTGGGATCATACTCCTGAATGAAGATATTGGGTCGTAGGTCACTTCTCTCTTCCTGGCCTGCCATGAAGGAAGCTGCCACTACCTCCATGATGTATGCTGTAACCTCAGGTCCAAGGCAAGGGCCCAGGGAACAGAAAATGACAACTCCGAAGCCTTTTCTCTTCTTAGTTGTCCTAAGTTGTCTTTAGATGTGTGCGCACAGCTATGGAGAGCTGAATGATACCAAGTCTACAGCGAATCTGCCTTGGCTCCTAGCCAACAGAGAGTGAAGACCAGTAAATGGTGCCTATTTCTCCTCTCAAGTAGGTAACAGGGAGAAAAAGCCCAGGGACCGTTGGCACCTTTAAAAAGGCATGAAACATGTTGATTATTTACTGTTTCTGGATTTTCAGTGACGTTGAGAATATAGGTTTTCCTTTAGAACTATTGGGACAAAACACATTAAAAAAAGAAAAAGCATGCCTGTCATGTCCTTGAAGCCCAGCACCATGCCTGGAATTCGGTAGAGTTCTCTCATCCTCAGGCACTGATTTATGACTCTCAATTAACAGCCTCAGGATCACTGGTGGGGCTAACTGTGGTCTTCTGGGAAAGCAAGCAAGGAATGTCTCTGTTTTGCCTAAAATTAGCCTCATCCCTTACCTATCAAGCCAGGGCAGTCTCTTCAGTGTCTCAAATGACAGACAGTCCCTACCTTCAGGTATGACAGGAATGTTGTAAAAGTTGGTTTGTCTTCATGAGGTCATTCTCATTGCTTGTTGGTACACGGTCTGCAGCCCAGCCACACAGACCAGTTTGCTGCCTGGGATCAGGGCCCTCCCTTGCTGCTGCCTTGGCCGCGGGCATGAATGGTATTTTGCCACTGGATGCTTTTCGCTTTTTCCAGATTCACAGGTCTCTTTGTGTGCTTCTGAGTTACCACCATCCCAAGTAGATCACCCTGGAAGTTGGTTTTCTCTGTTCTTACACTTACACCAGAGTCGTAAGGGGAAGGTCTGCATCACACCCATCGGTGCAAGCTTGTGTCCACTGTGTACTCCCAGATTTAAATGCAAGTTTCAGAATGGGAGGAATCTTATCTTGGATATCTTCCCCATGACACCCCTGCCGACCACAGGCACTGGGAGACACTGGAACTATCCGCGATTTAGCCAAGTTCATGCCTTGGGAGCTTAGATTGTAAATGTGCACCAGAAGCCCCTTGTGTTTACATTCTCTGTGTAAAGACTGGCATTCACTGGGTTTGCTCTTTCAGAGAGTCACAGAGTAGACTCAGTTTGGATCCTGGCTCCATCTTAAAGCCCCATGGGTGGTATTAGTAAGGACACCATGATTATTGTTCCTCATCCTCCCATGAGAGTTCCTACTCCAAAGCACCATTTCTATCCCTGTAGTGTTCCTCCATCCTGCCTTCTCTCTTCCCATTGTCACTGTCGGACCCCTCCAAGACTCCCAACATCATGGCATTCTTGATGTACGTTAGCTGTCCAGGAGACGACAGCAACATGACAGGTGGCCTGTCGGCAGTTTCCTTGGCCCATGACTTTCTTGAGGGTTTGTCTCGGAGTAAGGCAGGTTTGTTGGGATCCCGAGTCCCAGTGCAACCTCCCCTTACACTAACTCTTAAAAGAACACCCTTCCAGGCTCTTGGAGACTTCTTGTCTGTCCTATGATAACTCCAGAACTTTCTAATTGCAATAGCAGAGATGACCATTTCATCACAGACTAGGAATGAGTCACCATTCCTAGTGGAGTGCTCCTCAACAAAGTGCTTTCCTGGGAAGCTCTGGTGTGTCTTTCATGAGGCCCCTGAGCTGTGAGTTTGGTTAAGTCACCAGGGACTGAAAATGGTACCCCCTCACAGAGTTCTTGTAAAGAGTCCAAGAATCACACTGGACCAGCAACTCAAGTGCTCAGCTGATGCTTATTAGCACTGTTACATTAGGGAGCCTCTTCCACACCAGTTCTCTACAGAGCCTTCACCCACATGACCATAGCAACTCAGACAGGCTAGGGCAGAGAACCATGGAATAGCCAGCAACTTGCTGAGCACCACAGAAGTCTGCAGTGTCTCCTGCTCGTATTGTTTAGCAGTGATGGTGAATCGTGAGCATTTAGTGTCAGCAGGACTTAACACTGAGACAGCTTTGAACATCTCTACTGTATTTTTACCACATAATTTTATATGGACATTAAAAATCATGATTTTACTTATATCTTGTGCTGCAGAAAAAAGGAAAAAAACAATCATTTCCCATGTCTCTTTCTAGGCAAGTCTTTCACTCCCATACAAAGTGGGCTTCTAAAAATCATGGTCCCTGGTGAAGGGTCTCTTGAACAGGTGGAGCCAACCAGTGAAGCCCACTGTTATTGCAGGAAATGAATGCATTGTGTAGCAGGCAATTCGTTTCCCCATTGTTTCCCAGGCACGGGCCTGTGTGGGAATGTTTGTCCGCTAGCACACACAGCAGCCATTGTGTCCTCCACAGCATCCTACATGCAGCTGTGAACACTTGTTCCCGGGCCAGTTCTGGGCTGTGGAATTTCATTCCGAAAGGAACTCTGTGAACCACATACCATGGCAGGGCCCTGTTTTTCTCTGGGAATGTCCTGCACTTTCCAACATTCCTCCTTCTGCTTGGCCAAGAACAACAAGTAAATAGGTCTCTTTGCTGTATGTAACTCCAGGACATTCAGAGGTGAGACTTTAGGGGAAGGAGTTTCCAATCTGTACAAAGAGCCTTCATTCACAACTTTCTGAGCAAAAGCAGGGAATGGTGATGCCCACATGGCCAGGCGTGGCTTTGGCCTAAGGTATGAGAGTTTACTATACAAAGCACTCTTGGTGCCACCATCTCTGGGGTCACACAGTGTTCCTGTATAAACAGCATCTAGAGGATGCTCTACCTGGTCATTTGACACCATCCTAGCCAGAAACATAATCTACGGTGTGTCTGTGAAACCTGCATGGTCCTTTTCCACATTTTCTTCAGCTCCTCTGGCAGGAGTCTTACATTTAAATCATAGAACAGGAGATAGTGGTTCGCAGGGCTTGAAACATGTGTACAGGAAGACAAGGCCATGAGTTCACAGAACAACCCACAGCTACCACCTCTGTGAATTAGACTAACACATGGATTATCCATGGCTGTCTTAGGAACACCGGGAATTTCTTCTTGGACACAGCATCCACAGTTTCAGTTGACAAATAATGGTATCTGAAGAATTGGTGGTTTTTATGCTCAAGATATGAAGCATCTTCTCAAAAGGCTGAGGAATTGAATGCTTGGTCCCCAGCTGATAGTTGACTGAGAGGCGATTGGATCGTGAAGGCACTAACTCTAACTTCATTTATGGGCTAATAGGAAGGAGAGGCTAACTGAGGGCCACTGAGGTGTCTCTTTGAAGGCTAGCTCTGCCTGCTGGTCCCTTCCTATATTGCTCTTTCTGTCTCTTGTTCAGCATCAGGTAAGTTCCTTTGGTTACTACGTGCTCCCCATGTGATATTCCTCCTCATCACATGAGGCCAAAGCTACAGAGCAAAATGACCACAGACTGGAGGCTCTGGACCCAGGAGCCACCACATTCAGCACAGTGCTGGTTAGCTTTTTTGTCAATTTGAGTCATCTGTGAAGAAGGAACTTGTGTTGAAGATTGTCTCCATCAGACTGGCTTGGAGACACAAGAGCAGGGCATGTTGTTGATTAGCGAGTGACATGGGAGGGCAGTGCCACCCCTCGGCAGGTGGTCCTTGGTTAGATTAAAAACAGCAAACTGGAAAGGCCACGGAAAGCAAGTCAGTAAACAAGTTCCTCCATGGCCTCTGCTTCAGATCCTGACTCTGGGTTCCTGCGCTGCGGAAGCACCTGCCTTGGCTCCCCCAGAAGAGGTAAGACAGAAGTGGAAGATGAGATAGAGCCTTCAATCCCCAGGTTGTTTCTGGTTGTAGTGTTTATCCCAGCAACAAAAAATAAAATAGGACAGAAAGCCTTTGGTTGTCTCCTTGGGTATTTTGTCTGGGTAGAAACACCGGCCATAAGATATGTGTGTATACATATACCTAAATGTTTGCATACATATCAAACTGTGAGAGTATTCTCATCAGGATAATCATGTAAGAGTTACAACTTTTAAAAAATTGGCAGTAAATTTGGAGACGATGTCACATGGGGAGTGTAAACATATAGATGCAGGCTATTCATTTTCATTTTAAGAGTGACTGGTGTTCATGGTCAGTGTGAGGTATCAATGAACTTCATTGACTCCCAAGCATCTTCTCATGGTCTGAGGCCTTGCTGGGGCACATGCTCAGCTTCTGCACAACACTTAGACACTAAGCTTTACTCGGTTTTCTCTGGTGCCAGCATAAATAGCCCACTGATGGTAACTGCTTCTGAAGAGATTGCTGTCTTTGACCGCTGATCCTGAAGATTCCAACTCTCTATGGTTTCGTCCAAAGGGGCTCTCCACCTCCAGACCTGAAGGCTGTTTGTTCTGACCAACAGCAACATAGTGTAAGGATGGCCGTGGAAGGGACATCCCCAAGACCCACCTCCTTTAGCATGCTTTTTTTTAGGTAGAAAAGGCTGCTCTTGATAATCGAGTTTCCCATCTTACACAGAGCCCCTCCCTTCATCTTCGGAACTCAGAGAGGCAATGAGGAAACTACATGGAGATTTAATTGTGCTCCCTTCCCACCCAGCCTCCTCATCAAGCAACCCTAGGTTCTGCCACTTCTTTTTAACAGGGCAGACAAGAAGGAGGCAGCAGAGAATAAGATTGGATTTGACTAAAACAGAGGTGCTGAGATGGTTTTCCGTGCAGGACAGGCTCCTTGAATGGCAGTCTGCCTGTCCTCCCAAGTGTCCCCAGAGCAGGAGACTGAACTGCTTATAAAAGGAAGGAGGGCAGGCAGTGGTGGAGCTCACCTTTGATCCCAGCACAGGAAGCAGAGGCATGTAGCTCTCCGAGTTAGAGATCAGCCTGGTCTACAAAGACATTTACAGGACATTCAGGTATACAGAGAAACTCTGTCTTGAAAAAAATATCCAAAAAAATAAAGGGAAGGAGGGTGGT
The DNA here is from genome assembly GCA_001685095.1 of Ellobius talpinus. Lineage (NCBI taxonomy): Eukaryota > Metazoa > Chordata > Mammalia > Rodentia > Cricetidae > Ellobius > Ellobius talpinus. Next base: position 5,921 of record LOJH01020583.1, read on the forward strand.
GGTGTTTTGAATAAGGAATCGCTCCCATATATATGAATGCTTAGTTCCCAGGGACTAAGGACTCTTTGAAAAGATTAGGAGGTGTGGCTTTGTTGGGAGAAGTTTGTCACTGAGGGTGTACTTTCCAAAGCCCTTGCCAGGCCTAGGCTCTCTGTGCCTATGTACCATGATATAGCTTCCAGCTCCTTCTCCAGGACCATGAATTCCACCATGATCCCCGCCATCATGACGATGGACTAAACCTCTGAAACTGTAAGCAAGTCCCCAATTAAATGGTGTCTTTTGTAAGAATTGCCTTGGTCTTAGTGTCTCTTCACAGCAACAGACAGTGACAATGACAAGGGTAAACTAAATTGTTTATAACTTACTGCTCATTTTGTTTTGTTTTAGGGCCAGGGTCTCACTCCATAGCCTAGACAGAACTCTAACTTAGGATCCTCCTGTCTCTACCTTCAAGTGCTACAATTACAGGCAAGCACCACCATGCTTAGCCTAATTTAACTTTCTTCTCTAAGATAATTATCCTCTTTCAGGTTTCAGCAAGCCTAAGCAAATTTATAAAATACAATGTGAAACATATTCATCGAAAGCAATCCATTCTTCCAAGCATATTTACAAAACTCTCCACCAAAGATCCTTCAACATTTTGTTCACACTCCCCGTGACCCACTCAAAATTAGAAATTTTGAAAGTTCATCACTTTCTCACTTGTCTTAAGGATATCTCTCCACAATTTTCACATAAGTTTAAGTAACTGCTAGGGACGCTTCCAGCAGACCGTAAACAATAACATTTGACATTAAAACTTCATGTCATTTTTACATGTGTCTGATCATTTAGTGTCCATTTCCAGCTACTAAAACATACAGGAAAAGTATTGTTTCTATGTGGAGATGGAACCACATGTTTAAACTCCATTCCATTTTACTCATATCATTTTATCCTAATGAAACTGACTTTTATTCTTGAAAATCCTTTATTAACAACACTGATATACTTCCTTACAATGAAATAGGTTTGTGAACTGTGCTTAGGGCTGGAATTCGGAAGGAGATTTGGAAGTAGATTGATGTTTTGAGGAGCTGCAGCTCCCCTGGGAAATTATTCAGCAGTTTACTTCAACATCATGCTCACTGTGGTAGAATCTTGCAGTAGAGGGGACAAAGCCATTCCCATCAGTGCATCCTTAGGGAGCAAGCTTCAGCATCTTATCTGGGGAAGAGAAGGAGGCTAGTTAAAATGGAGAACACTGTTAGCATGGACATTCTCAACGGGACTTTGGGTTAGCAACACTTCATTGGCCTAGAGTGTAAGAGTGTACCCTGATGGCTACAGGAAGTTTTAGCCCTGGTTTTGTTAGGCCATCTCTGCAGAGAGTCACAGGCACTACGAGGCTGAAGCCCCAGGATGCAGCAAGAAGCTACAGCCACCAGATCAGCACCCACTCTGGTGGTAGTTACCCAGAAGGAGTTGAGAGAATGCTCCCTGTGGGCAGCAGCTCTATTGGCAGGCTCATAGGGATGCTTTGGCTGTCTCAGTATGGTGTTGGTGCAGCAGCTCTGAAGTAGCAATGCATTCACTGCAGGCCAGTGGCTCCAAGAGCAGCAGGCAAACCCAGCTCATGAGAGTGTCCAAGGGTCAGTGCCTTTGCTTCGTGCCTGGTTGCAAGTTCCAAGGTGACATTTCACGGGAAGCCAAAGCAGGAGAGAAAATAGTCAACACTTTAGCATTTTATAGGTAGAGACACAGGAAACACCAACTAGGCATCTCTCAGAAATATCTACCATATATGCCCAAGAGTAACAGAGATACTATGACAGAAGGATGTGCCAGGACCAAGAAAGTATGGACTTGTTTATCTGTGAAACATAAACTAGGAAGTTCCAGTAAGGGAGAACACACAATCAAATTAAGTGAACATAATATTATTGCGAATTACACCAGAGCCAAGTGTACAAGCAGAAGAAAAAAGCAGGAGCAAGCATGGCAAAGCTTGCATTCTAATTCTTATGGAATCAAAAGGGCGAAGATAAGAGGAACCTTCAGTTCCATCCATTGCCATTTAGGTGAGGGGTGCTAAATAGCTGGTTTAGCAACAGCTTCAGAGAACCTGAAGTTATATGATGACAAGGGATGGATGGACTGAGGATTTCACTGATGTCCAAAGCAGTGGTTTCCTCCCCTCTGAGCAAAATGGCATCATGGGGTGTGGGGTGGGAGGCGGACAAGAAGAGACTCTGTGTTCGAGAAGACACACACTACAAAACTAAGGCCCTACTTCCAGCAAATCTCCGAAGTGAAAATCCACAGGCCACTGAGCCTGAAGTGGAAAATGTTCTAGGAAGATGCTGTACCTGCTGCATTGCTGCCTTTGTTGTTTTGTTTTCCCGCGAGGATGAGAAAACAAAAACTCTTTACTGTAACAGTGCTGAGTTCCAAAAGATTTTGGCTCCTAAAGTCAAGTCCGTGTGCGTTCCCAGAAGCTCCCAGACCCTGCCTCACACAGACAAGAGCCCCCCCAGTCCTAGCCAGCTGTGGATGGCACCCTCCAGCACAAGGGTCTGCAGTGCAGGTATGCAGACCAAGCGTCAGGCTCCATTCCTTCTCTGAATTCAGCAATTTCCAGACCAAAATCAATAATTTGGTTCAGCTCTGTATTATTTGGAGGGGGGTCCTTTTGAAAAACTATAGTCTATTCTCCTCCCTTAATGCCCTCTGTATCACCCAGGACACTGGTCGGGGCTTAGTAAATACTGTATCACCCAGGACACTGGCCAGGGCTTAGTAATATTGTTAAATTTAAATCAGATGCCCATGACTCAATTGGCAACCTAATCAGGCTTTACCAGGAGTCATTTAAGACAGCCCTGAAAATCTTCCTTTCTGCAGCTCCTTCCACAGTGAATAGCATAATCTCTATGTCTCCATGTAATCTGTGGTATAATCTCACAGGACCTGTGCATTCTGGTGTTGCCTGGACCAGATCCCTCTTGTTACCAGAAGCTGGAGATATATTTGTGGAATCGTAATTATGCATAATTAGAAAATTATAAGAAGGAGTAAGAAAGAAAGAAATGAGAGTAGAAGGACTCTGGGCTATACCAAATTTTACATACACTAAAACTGTTTTACACTAGAACTCTGAGGGTACTCTGGGTCTGGGGACCTTTCCAGAATACCACAGGTCCTTGGGGGAAAAAGTTGAGCTTAGGACAAGTGTGTGTCTGCTGGTGCTCTCTGACCCCTGGCCCTGAGTCCTGGTCCCACCTTCCACCTCCATCCCTACTCCCATCCCACCATCTGCTCTCTACCTGCCTGCACTATTGGTCAAGGGTTGAGTCACACTCAACACTCAAGTCAGCCAGGGCAGAGTTTCTCACCCAACCCCATGTTAGTTACATCCTCCCAAGCATTTGCCATCTATTTATAGAGAAGGAAGCAGATGAGAAAGAGGACTTCCTGAAGACAAGGAAGAGGAAATGTGAGGTGGTGAGCATTCATGGAAGGCTCTTGACCCATCCTGCACCCTTGTAGAGAGTGGGGGGGTCTTTGTTAGGCGAGAGCCAACTTTACCCGGCAGATACTGACAACAAATACATCTTCAGAATGTATTTCATGTGCTGCTTGATGCCTCGTTACTAAAGAGCAAGTTAGCTGTCTTACTAGCAATAGCTATGACTCCAGATGTTCTGGTTTGTTCTGCCTGCAAGGGGCTTATTGAGAACCAAAGTAACATTCCCAACAACTTGTCACTTAAGGGAACAACAATAATCACGATAAGCACACATACTACTTAAAATGGGTAAGCATAATTTTGTTTTAACATATCCTCAAGAGCTGGTTCCTACTGTTTTCTCATTTCTCAGACGAGGCATAGGACACATGAGAGATTAAGTATCTTGTACAAGGTCATATGACTAACAAGAAATGTAGACAGAATACAAACATAGGTGATTTAGCTTCCAGATCAGATTTAGAAGCAGTCACCCCCCCCAAAAAAAACTCATAGATCTATATTTCTTGCTCAGCCCAGGCATGTAAATAGTAAATATTTATTTCTTATCAATGAAGGAGAAATGAAGACATTAGTAGAGGATTGGACCTTGAGCCAGAAGGGAAATCTGGAGTCCATATTGTTTGCATCATTTTCTGCCAGAAGGAGAGAGTTAAGTTTGTAAAGAAAAGAGAAATTGTACACTCCAGTTCTTTCCCTGTTTCTGATGTGTGTCTCTGCAGAAAATGATGGCCATCTCTAGCTTCAAAGACTCACTCTGAGAGTCCTTTACGATTGTGGTTACATATGATGGGTTTAACACAAACATCTAATAATATCAGAAATAAAAAAATAAAATTTTGAAATATCAAATAAATAAATGAATGATATGCTAACATCTCTCTCTCTCTCTCTCTCTC
>LOJH01020583.1:10492-20685 GCA_001685095.1 Ellobius talpinus
CTATCCTGGAACTAGCTTTTGTAGACCAGGCTGGTCTTGAACTCACAGAGATCCTCCTGCCTCTGCCTCCCGAGTTCTGGGTTTAAAGGCGTGTGCCACCACTGCCCAGCTGCTAACATCTCTTTTAAAAAATAATTTTAGTCTCCCACCCCCACCCCTGCTCACCCCACTCCAAGACAGGGTTTCTCTGTGTAGCCCTGGATGTCCTGGAACTCATTCTGTAGACCAGGCTGGCCTCAAACTCGTAGACATTTGTCTGCTTCTGTTTCCTGAATGCTGGGGTCAAAGGCATTCACTGCCACTGCCACCCAGTGATTTATTTATTTTATGTGCATTGGTGTTTTGCCTGCCTGTATGTCTATGTGAGGGTATGGGATTCCCTGGACCTGGAGTTACAGACTATTGTAATTGCCACGCAGGTGCAGGGAACTGAATCTGAGTCCTCTGGAAGATTATCCAGTGTTCTTAACTATAAAGCCATCTCTCCAAACTCAATATTTCCTAAGAAAACAAAAAAGAAAGGGTGGGGGATATCGCATTCAGAATGGACGCCCTAACTTTGTCTACGAGGGACAATATACAAAAAAGAGTTAGTTTCACACACACACATACACGAGGGGGGGAGTTGTTCAAAGCATAAACTGAAAATACAGATACGTAGTCTCCCACCTGGAGCTTCACCTTCTGTGGTTTCCTAACCTACAATAATTGTGGGTTATGGTCTAACTATTACAAATAAACAGACACAATAAAAAAGAGATTGAAAAATCAGTCCACACAAAAAGTATCAGGAATTAAAACAACATTGGTTCGTTCACAATAATAATAACAACTGTTACAAGGAGAGGGAGTCACTTGTTTGTCCTGGCCGCCCAGCTAGCTTACACCCGTAATAACCATACAGAAACTATATTAATTAAAAACACTGCTTGGCCATTAGTTCTAACTTCTTATTGGATAACTCTTACATATTAGTTTAACCCATCTCCATTAATCTGTATATGGCCACGTGGCTGTGGCTTACTGGAGATTCTAACTGGCATCCATCTCAGGCAGAAGATCCATGGCTTCTCCCTGACTCTGTTCTTCCCAGCATTCAGTTCTGTCTTCTCTGCCTACCTAAGTTCTGCCCTANACTTCTTATTGGATAACTCTTACATATTAGTTTAACCCATCTCCATTAATCTGTATATGGCCACGTGGCTGTGGCTTACTGGAGATTCTAACTGGCATCCATCTCAGGCAGAAGATCCATGGCTTCTCCCTGACTCTGTTCTTCCCAGCATTCAGTTCTGTCTTCTCTGCCTACCTAAGTTCTGCCCTATCAGGCCCAAAGCAGTTTCTTTATTCATTAACCAATGAAAGCAACACATGAACAGAAGAACCTCCTACAACAAATAACAGAAGAATAACAATAACGGATTTTTTTATTTCTAGATAAATTTAAGGGAACTTTTTCAAAATTCAGATTTCTAGATAGAGACTTTAACCAAATATAAAGATAGCATCATTTTAGATATTTAAACGTTCAATATTTTACCTTTCATAGGCTCTTGCTTTAGAAATAATTGTTGAATATTGCGCTTTGAAAACTGAAAAGATCTATAAAGGAAGGAAATCAGGGTTCCACTGAATGTCAGCGTGGACAGGAATTGGTCTCTATTACACAATGGTGGGGAAAGGCTGGGTGGGGGAAGAGTACTCAAATTTAAAACAACAGCCACAGTAGCCACGGCAAACCCTGGTATACTTGACCATATGGTGGACAGAACCCAAGGGTGTGCTATATAGAACTGTGAAAACAGTTAATGATGATTGTACAAGCAAAGAAAAAGATGTTGGGGCTAAGAATTCTAGGAACACTTTGAAAATGGGACCAAAAAAAAAACAAAAGAAACATAATTATGTTATGCTGTTTACCTTGAGATAAAAAAGAACATTAACTTACCTAGTTTTAGTAACATAAACTCTGTTGATTTACCCCCAACGTACTGTGTCAGTTAAGAAGAAGGGGAGGTGCGGAGGGCAGGGATGTGAGGGAGGGAGTTCTAACTTCAGGGTGTGACTATGGGTCTTTAAATTCCAAAAATAACAAGTCCAAAATGGAAGTCAAAGCACACTACTTTAAATTATAGAAGAAAAGTCTAAAGATGTAGCTCAGAGGAGGAGATGAGTCCATGGGTTTGGTCTCCAGCTTTGCAAGAAAGTAAAATTAAGACGGAAGAGCTGCTCACAGTAGAACACGTCTGTAATCCCAGCATTCCAGAGGCCAAGGCAAGGGGGTCATGCATTGAAAGCCAGACTGTGCATAAAGTGAGACTTCATCTCCAAAAGATTGCTCTAATTAATGTAACTATGGAGAGAAATGTCACAGGAAAGTATGCTGGACAGGCAGGTTCTGAGACCAGGATAAACGCCGGGCAGCACTGTCCACTTTCTCAAGCTTGATGCTCTGCATTACGACAGCGGCTCACTTCATTGCTGGCCTGGAGCTCTCGGGTGGAGCCATCCTCCGCCTTTAGCCTCCAGAACAACTTTTCTTAAAAAGGACTTTAAAAACCTGGAGAGATGGATCTGTGGCTAAGAGCACTTGTTGCTCTTCCAGAAGACCATGCAGGTGACTCACCTACCTGTGACTTCAGTCCCAAAGAAACTAATGCTCTCTCCTGGCCTCCACAGGTACCCACACATGCTCAAATACACACATGTACAGACATACATACAAATTAAAAAACAATCTTTTACAAAAGTGTCTTGGAAATACGATTAGATTTCTAAAAATACATTCTTGAGTTATTTTAAGAAAAATGAAAATGAGCTTGCTTTAGCAGGTGTCTGGGGCTTCCTGATGGTGTGTCTGCAACACTTGCACACAACACTATACAAAAGGAGAAAAACCAACATCCAAAGAAGAGGAAGGTAGCCAGCAGGCTATTATTGGCTTTCTTACTGAAATAATCACATGGCAATTTGGTAGAGAATTCAAGAGACAGTCAACGTGATTTGGAGAGTTTACCCTTATGCCTATGTATATAATAATATTATATCCGTGCATAACTATTTATTACAGTTAAATTGTGTAGGTGTATATGCTACATATATTCCAAGTGTTGGAAGAGCTTGGTGTCATGGTAACTGATGCTGATATTGTGAGCAATTTTGGATCTCATGGCTTTTAAATAAACTCATTTATTATTCCTGTGTTTCTGTTCGCCTTCTGCTTGCACTTATAGAATTATAACACAGAATTGGAAGGGACAGGGAATTAGATTAAGATGGTTAGCTGGGCACAGATGCCTGAAATTGACAGACTAGATTACACGTTTAAAATGACAAACTTGTAACATGGCCAGAGAATAGCAAGGCGTGTTCTTGTGGGTCAGAAAGAATGAATTCCTCAGGAAGAGAAGGCAGGCAGGAGTGGATCAACAGAGGAAGCTCTTCTCAAAACTCCACAGGATTCCTAAGACAGTCTGCTCCACTGGGAGAGAGATGAAGCCCACATGTTTACAGTTCTCACTTACAGTTTTGTGTCTTTACAAACAGCAAAGGCCTGTTATAGAAAGGAAGATCCACTCTGGATTGCTCTGAACTTCCAACCACAAGCTGGAGGTGGTGGCAGTGTGAGAAATAAGGGAACCTATAGGAAAGGGTGGGGGTTGATGGTTTCCAAAATACATTAGGAAGATTGCATGGGGTAACCTCTGACCCCGACTTACTGAACAGAGGTGGCTGTCCTCAGAGGGGCAGAGTGACTATAAATGTCTGAAGAATGTTTTGTTGGTTAGTTTTTGTGTGTATGTGTGTGTGTGTGTGTGTGTGTGCATGTCACACAATCTTGAGTCCTTTGAGAATAAGGAACCCCAAATGAGAAAATGTCCCCATCGGATGGTCTGTAGGCAAACGGGTGGGGGATTTATGTGCAAAGGCCCAGCCCACTGTGGGTAGGTCCATTCCTGGGCAGGGGGTGCTGAGTGATGTAAGAAATCGAACTGAGCAAGTCATGGGGAGAAAATGGATAAACAGTGTTCCTCCACGGTCTCTGATGCAGATCCTACCTCCAGATCCTGCCTTGAGTTCCTCATTGACTTCTCCTGATGATGAGCTGGAACCTGTAAGCCAACAAACATTTCCCCTCCCAAGTTGCTTTTGGTGATAGTGTTTGTCACAGCGATAGGGAGGAAGCAAACTGAGGCTGGTGCCTTAGAAAGGTCCAGTAAGAAAAAGGAGCATCCTCATACCCAAGAGACAAGGCAGGCCCAGCATCTGGGAAGCAGGTAAAGCAATGACAGGCTGCGAGGAGACTCCATGGTGAACATGAGTTCACAGCTGAGAACAGTCAATCTGAGAAAAGCAAATATCCCAAAGCAGAAGATTTTTATTTTCTGCAAGTCTTACATTAATACCCTCAGAGGGATAAGACAGGATGTTGTGTACCTGAGACTAGAATATTTTATTTTAAGAGAAAACTGCTAGGAGACTTGGGGGGGGAGGGGGACTGTGATGGTCGCACTAAGGTTTTTTGAGATCTGATCTGCACTTCACTTCGTATGTAGACAAGGGAGCACCCCATGACAACAGACAGGCCACTCTGTTATTGGAAAGCTTACATGTGTAAACTGAACCATTCTCCACACAGCATCTTGCCTCTTGCCCTTCAGTTCTTGTCCTGGGCCAGTTGCTAGAGCCAGCAAGTCACCTTCCTTTCCTTAAGAATGCATTTTGGGGCTGGGCAATGGTCATGCATGCCTTTAATGCCAGCACTCGGGAGGCAGAGGCAGGTGGCTCTCTGTGAGTTCGAGGATAGGCTGGTCTACAAGAGCTAGTTCCAGGACAGCCAGAGGCACACAGAGAAACCCTGTCTCAAGAAAAGGAAAAAAATTTGCCTTTTTGATACTTGCTTTTGCCTTCGTGGTCTTGTCTCCAAGCTAAATAGTAACTCATCCATGGGCTTCTCCCCTGACAGCTTTCTGAACTTTCTGCTAACCTTGTCCCAAAGATCGTTAAAGATTGTCCTCAACATCTAGAACAGAGGTCAGTCCAGAAGGCCCACAGTTGCCTGTGCTTCAGATGTTTTGCTTTATTTTTCACAATTATATTATTGCTTCCTCTGATTATGAAGCTACTATTAATACATGTGAGTCCACATCAGCCTAGGGCCTTTCCCGAAGATCCCCAGGAAATGAGTAAGCTGCTCTGTTTCTCTAACGTTTTCTGTTGGGTTTGTCTGTTTAGTAAATATTTATGGACTTCAGACCATGCTCCAGAGACAGTCCTATGTGCTATTGGGACTCCTAAGGTATTTGAAGCAGAGTCCCTGCCTAAGGAAGCTTATTATCTGGTAGGACAGTGACGATGTGTGTCTAAATAACTTCCAATGGTGCAGATGGGAAGATAGAGCCTTGAGCAGATAGGCATACACAAATTAAAAGCAGAAACACTTCCTGAAAAACAGTTTTTCAGAAGGCTGGCATCAGATGCCAGCGCAGATTCCTTCCCTAGACTTGGATCTTGTTATCCCAGCTTCCTGTTTCGGGTGTGTCCTCAGTTCCAGTGAGTGCCTATTTGCTCTTACTACTCTCCTGGGCTTGAAGATCATCAGAGAAGCCTGGCTTTCAGAATCAGCCACTCAGTAATTTCCTCATGTAAGCACACACACACATACACACTGCAAATTATAAGTGAGGATTGAATGGATATGTGCACATCCATGTTATGAAAACCCTATTCACATAACCAAGAGGCGGAAGCACCCCCGTATCCACTGACAGCTGAATAGATGGACAGCACATGGTTACACACACAATGGAGTATTGTTCTGTCGAGGCATGGAACTTCTGACACATGCCGCAATAGGAATTACTCCTCAAGACCTTATAGGAAGGGAGATGAGCTAGTCACAAAATGACACACATTAAATTATTCCACTTCCATATTATTCATAGAGATGGACAGACAATGATGCTTGCCTTGGGGCAGGGCCCTGGGAGAGTGAGCAAACAGTGTTCGGTGGCTACAGAGCTTCAACTGGAGTAGATGAAATAGTTCTACAGCTGGTCATGTTAGCTGTGTATCTGTGTGAACGTGTGTTCATATGTATTTGTATACACACGTGAAGGCCAGTAGGTGTGTATCCTCTATTCCTCTTTACTTTGTTCCCTTAAGGCAGCACCTCTCACAGAACGAAGAGCTGTTGTCCAACAAGGCTAGCAGGCAGTGAGTTCCAGGGACCCTTATATCCCTGCCTCCCAGCGTTGGAGTTACAGGCACGAGGCCACAGCTGGCTGTAGCAAGACTCTTTGGACCACTATCACCCAAATCATGATACAGAGACTTACTATTAATTATGAAAGCTTGGTCTTTAGCTTAGGTTTGTCCCACTAGCTCTTATAGTGTAAACCAACCTGTCTCTGTCCATCCACATCCTGCCACACTTGTCTTGCTCCCTCTGTGTCTGGCTGTCAACACCCAATTTCTCTATACCAGAAGTCCCACCTATACCTCCTGCCTAGTTATTGGCTGTTTCATTTAGCCTGTTATTATACCAATCACAGTGACACATCTTCATGCAGTGGCTCTTGACATGAGTGCTGGGGGTCTGAACGTGGCTCTTCATGCTCACACAGTAAGCACTCTCACCCACTGAGCCACCTCCCTTCCCTGTGAATGAACTTAAATATGGTTAAATGGCATGTGTTAATGTGTGTGTATGTGTGTGCGTGCGCATGTGCGAGTGCGCCACTGACGTTAAGATGCTCTTTGGGGCCAGAAAAAGCGTGTTGGATCCCACAGAACTAGAGTTACAGGTGGTCATTAGGTAATTGAGTGGATACTAGAAATTGAACTCTGGTCCCTGGAAGAGCAGCGAGTGCTCTTAACCACTGAATACTCTCTCCAGCCCCTTAAATGGCAAACATTACACTATGTATATTTTACTGTTATAAAGAATCATCCTAACCTTGCACTTTCGATATTATAGGATTCCATTGTTCAACTCTTATCCACAACCTTGCCCTCCCTTCTGAATTGTAGGTTGTCTTGAAGGTACTCTTTACATAGAACATGTTCATGGCTGCTATGACTGTGATGTGGTATCAGCTAAGGAAGAAGTTTGCTGAGAGAAGGAATTGTCTTCAGGGGCCATGACCAACAAACCAAAGCTGGAATCCTCTAGAGCGAGGCTCACATTCTACTCACGGCCTCACCTTTCCATAAACCTTTATGGAGGTGTCCCATGAACCCAGGAGGAGTCTTTGGCTGTGTCTGGACTGAACGTGAAATGAAAACTCCCTATCCCATCTGAAACAATCCATTTTCTTCTCAGGTAGATCGTGTCCAAGGAGAGTTCCTCCAGCATCTGTCCCTCTGGCCCTAGAAAATAGTCTCCCATTCACGGCAGCAGCCTCAGCACCTAGTGCTGGAAGATTCGAGTTGGTAAACAAGCCGTCAGCCTTGGAAGGAATGGAATACTTGCAGCATGAGTAGAATTCTATTAATTCATGCTCAATGGGTTGCTGAATTTTACTCATGTATGATGTACTTGGTAGAATTATAGCTTGCTGATTTGGTGAGTCAAGCTAGCCAACTTGCTCTAGATCCCATCTCTGCCTTCCAGGGACTGGGGTTAAAGTGGGCTACCACACCTGCCTGATGTTTACATAGATGCTGGAGGTCTAAACTCTGGTCCTCATGCTTGCATGACAAGCCCTTTATCCCCAAACTGTCTCCCTAGCCCCACCGTTACGTCGTTTTGTGTTAAGACTATTCCACCACTGTCATAGACTCTTTCCTCTTCCTCTCAAACTCAAATGTTGAAGGACTAACGCCAATATTCAGAATATGACTATACTTTCAGATAGGAATATCAAAGGGGTAATTAAGCATTATAGTCCATTAGGACAGCTATAAGAAAGTACTATAGATTGAATGGCTTAGAAACAACACAATTTATCTCATAGTTAGAGTGGCTAGAAAGTCCCAGATTAAGGTTCTGCAGACTCCGGGCATATATCCTGATTATACAGAGCCTCTTCTTGTGGTGCTCTCTTGTGACAGAGGGGCAAGGGTGCTCCCTCAATAACCTTTTGTAAGGGTACTAATATTTATGAGGGCTTGGTCCTCATGGGCTAATCAGTCATGTGTTCATCTCTCCTTTTATTGCTATAATAAAATGTCTGAGACTTAATAACTTTATAAGGAAAAAAAACTTTAGTTAGTTTGCAATTCTGGAGGTTTAAGGGCATGTTGCCAGGGTTGGGTGTGGTTGTTTATGCCTATAATCTCAACACTCAAAAAAGAGAGAGAGACTCAGGCAGATCTCTATGAGTTCGAGGCCAGCCTGGTCTACGTAGTGCGTTTCAGGACAGCTAGCCAGGGCTACTAAATGAGACCCTGTCTCAATAAAACCAAAAACTTCAAAAAAACAAAAATATGACACCAGCAAGCAGCATACTGGACTCTGGGAAGAACCTCCCTGTGAACGGAAACACATTGCTAAGAGAACACTGAGAAGGGAAGACCACAAGTCAAACAGGAAGCAGAGGAAAGCAGAAGGGGCTTGCTGTCATCATGAGAGCCAAAACGGCTCACAAAATCTACTTTCATCCTTTCCAAGAGCAGTGTCTCCAATGATATCAGGACTTTATGCTACTCCCGTCCCCCGAAACAGGCTCCACTACTAACATAGTGACCCTGAGCAGCAAACATATCCTATGAGTACTTAAGAGACACATCCAAAACTCATCTGGACCCTCTTGCCTTCTGAAAGCCCCCACCTCCTAATCCCACCTCATTGAGAGGTAGGCTGGGCCTAGCAAACAGGTGCGCTCAATCCTTGCCCAGCTCACCTCTCTTACAAAGAAAAACCCCCACTCCCTTCTGTGGCATTTCAAGGCAGTAATGAAATCCAAGACATTGGGACTGAATTTGTTGAATTCCTGAAGGAAAAACAAAAACAGAAGAAAAAAATAAATAACCCCACAGAGCTAATAAATCATCCCAGCAACACTGTGTGCTTTAGGACAGAAAAGAAATGGAGGAGAGAGTGTGGGTTGCACCATGCTGCAGCCCAGCAAGCTGCTGGTCTCCTGGAAAAGCAGTTTCTTTTTCCTCTTATGCAGGAAGGCTCCCTGGAGCTGGAACTGCCACACTACATCCAACACCCATCATTTCCTCAGCACCAACAGTTCTCTCCAATTACACAGTTGAATAAGGATATCATCCATAGTACGGTTTACATGACCACATTCTCACTCTCCTCCCAGAAGAAAAATGCACCTCTGGCAGTCAAAGACTAGGGGGTTAGCTCCACAGCTTTGTGTCCCCATATGAACCTTATCCATCACCTCTGGTCACCTGACTGCATCCCTGGGTCCCAATGCCTTCCAGTTTGGGTATGTATCCAAATTAGCCTCAAGATTGAAGGAACTCCTGGGTTCAAGCATCAACCATCCTCATCCAACGGTCCCAATGTACTGACCAAAATTCTGACCCCTTTTGCAAGCTGTTCTCTCAATTTCCAGAGACGAATGCACTGTGTGCTTCTCAGTTTGCCATACCCTGCCATTCCCTGTTTGCCCATGGCTGTTGCACTTTCTGCTCTTCTCTGGACAGTGCCATCTCGTTCATCTAAGCAAGCCCTGTAAATTGTTGTAGTTGAGGATTAGACTCTCTCCCTAGTCCCCAACCCAATGCTGACACTACCCTCTCAGACTATTAAGAAGCCTCTCCCTGCCCAGCTGAGCAAACCTTTTATGGGAACAATGCATGTCCTTTACTGTTCAAATCTAGACAACACTTAAATGCTTCTCCCTTGTTCTCAACTTACGAGAGGAATTTTTATACCACACTTGAAGGCAAAACAGCCATGATGTTTATTGACAGCTGGGCAAGAGATTGCCCTTGTCTTCTGTCAGTATCATCTGTCTGGCAGGCCAAGGAGTCCAGCCTGATTTCACACCCAAGTCCATGTTAGAAGCACTAGGAAACAAAGTTCACAAAACACAAATGTAGCTGACTGCTCTCAGCTGAAGCCTGTGATTGCAGAGGAGCACACACGCACACACGCACGCACGCGCACACACACACACACACACGCACACGGCTTGAGGACAGAGGATAACTCCAGATATCAGTCCTCCAGTGTAGTGATAGGGGAGCAGGCCTGCTTTCGTCCCACCTGGCTCCCACACGGC
>LOJH01020584.1:346-20685 GCA_001685095.1 Ellobius talpinus
AGAGCTAGTTCCAGGGCAGGCTCCAAAGCTACAGAGAAATCCTGTCTTGAAAAACAAACAACAACAAAAACATACACCAGTGTATCACCAACAAACCTTGTTTAGGAAAATAAATGTGGAGGATTTTCACAGGAAGAGAGGTTTTATGCAGAGAAAGAAGAATCCAGAAGGAAGAAGCTTGTGAACAAGGAAGATAAAAATTTGCTACGTATTTTAATGATGATTAAGTTGTAATCAAAACAACAAAAAATAGGACACTAGAAAATGACATATCCAATGGAGAAGATTATGTCAAGTAACATTAGAACTTAGCAAGAAAACACAAAACTGACTTAAACTACCCAGGAAATTTTATTTTCACATTTACAAGAACTCCAAAAATGGGCATTTTGGGTCAATTAAATTAGTGACTCCCCAGTGATATTAGGAACTTTGTTGTCCTTCATTTCCTCTAGTGTTGTTTTCTTATGTTCCAGCTAATATTAGAATCTATCCCCAAATAGGGATTGTTTCTGTTTCTACAACCCACTTTTTACATCCATGTGGGGGTTCCATTTCTGACCTAGAGGTGTTGGCTTATGCGCATGCACTTGTGTACTCTCCCCAAATTCTCCCTAAATTGGAATCACGATGTACATACCATTGTATCACCTATCTTTTACAAATATTTACACATAGAAAATCTTTTATTTAATTTCATGGCTATTTTGAAGTTTTGAAAATCATTAAAACTTGGCCCAACTGTGATGCAATTTATTCATATCTGTTCACTCATGCAAAAGGAAAGAAATGTCCACCTACAGAAGGTGAAAGGTTAAAAGAATAATCAAGTTGCTGAGTAGGGAAGAAATAAAAGCCAAAACCACTTTTTTCCACTAAAATAGTTTGGTTTTATCCACTATCAGGACTGGAATTCTGACATTACTGTTTCAATGTCTTAATTGGCCCTATTTTCACTCACATTTATCATTTTTTCATTCAGTGTGACTTTCAATTACTAACCCCCCAATGCTATTGGTGAGTTCTTTCCAGCTAATAGCCTGACTAAAGCTGTGTCTGGGAAAGACGTGAGGAATAGTATCTGTGGGCCTGAGGCTGTGTGGGAGTGGCAGCTGCTGCAGCTGTCTGTTCTAGGGAAGTTACTTGGGCCAGCCCATGCTATGGAAAAATATACTTTTCTCTGGGTATATGCCTTCTGAAAGTAGAGTGATTAATCTAAGCCTGTGTTTCCTTTTAATAAAGATCTTATCACTTCTCAGTCTTTTGGCTAAGATCAAGTGGAGTATGTGTTATTATCAGTTTAATATCTGGTATGTCCTCTATCCGAGGACAACATATTAAATGGATTTTTGGAAGTAGGAGTTGGAATACGAGCTTGCTCCGTCCACTCCACACATCGACCTGGTATTGCAGTACCTACAGGAACTGTGAAAAAAAGAAAAAAACTTCATTTCTTTTATTTTTTGCAATACAAGCATCTGTATACAGAATAATGAACCAAAAATGTGGTTAATAGTTAATCTTGGGGCTACAGATATGACTCAAATAGTAGAGTGTTTGCCAAGCATGAACAAAATCCTACTTTCAATCCTGGTTATAATAACACCATTTAAACCCAGGTGTGCTGGCACATGTTTCCAATCCCAGTACTTGGAGGTAGAAGCAGGAGGATCAGATGTTCAAGGTCATTGTGGCCTACAAAGTGAATTTGAGGCCAGCCTGGGTTATATTAGACCATGATGTCTCATGTGCTATACACACACACACACACACATACATATATGCAAACATACATACATCTATCTTTTCACACTTCCTGTAACTTTTAGCATTGCATAACATTCAGTGTGACTTTTATTTAGTATATTATATATAATGCATATAATGTGCTGTATAATATTTCATTATGAATAAAATATTATCCAGCCTTGAAGAGTAAGGAAATTTTGGCATATGTTACCACATGGATTATGCTAAATGAAATAAGCCAGTCCTCAAAAGGCAGATATTGTATGCTTATACTTGTCCGAGGTACCTAGACCATCAAAATTCACAAAGGCAAAGTAGAGTACTGGGTGCTCAAGGCTGGGGGGAACAAGAGATAGAGAGCTGTTTAATAGGTACAGAGTTTTAATTTTTTGGATAAAAGTTCTAAAGATCAGTTATGCTACAATGTCAATGTTTTTCTTGAGTTTATTATGACTGAATTATGTACTTAGAAATAGTAAAGGCTAAATTGTATGTTTTATGCATTTTATCATTATTAAATTATTTTAAAAGATAGAAAGGAAAAAGTTTTGATTGCAATTGTTGATGGCAAATCATGTATACAGACTAAATTAGAAGGTATGAAGGGCAAATAGTGTTTTGAGTGTGAGCCTTCTGTGTTCCCAAGTCCTCCTATTTGCCCTATAATTGTCCACTCCCTCTTCCCAGCAGCATCAATTGATAACATTTTCTTACATGTCCCTCCATAGACAGAAAAGACACATTCTTTTGAATAGCTGCATGGTATTTGTCTGGATTTCATGCATCTGCCATTCCCCCAACAGTGGCCCTTTCCTTGTCTCTCATTTGATGTTTCTTTAAAATCTCACCTTGTAATAAATAATATACATTCCACTATGTCTTTGGTTATTTCATATAGTTTTTACATAAATAACTCATTTTAACAGACATTTACAGGATTCAAGATTCAGAAAGCAAAAGAGAATAAATTGCAATGTTCCACTGTTGTTGATATCTCCCAGGTCATCATGCTCCTCTGGGTAGGCCATTTGCCTAACTTTTTGCTATCTGCTCTTTACATTTTTTTTGTCTGCATTACTTACTACTTCAGGAAACTACATTTCCCAGGTTCCTCTGCCTGGTGGCTTCTGGCTAGCTTCAGTGGGGAGTAAGGAGAAAGACTGCTTTCTACTCCTATGCTTTAGGTAGAGTTTCCTGAAGTTGCTGCAGCTTCTTGGCTCCATTTCCCACTAGACATCTCTACTCTATTCCAACTCTTTTTGGGCACCCATCCAGGATTCTATTACTGCTGCTGCTGGTTCTGTATTATTAGGTTAGCAGATATACTAGTCTGCTTCCTGTTGCTGTGATAAACACCATAACCAAAAACAACATGAGGAGGAAAAGGGTTTATTTGGCTTTAGATGACTGGAGCATTGAGAGAAATCAGGACAGGAAGTCAAGCCAGGGCAGAGGCAAGAACCACAGAGGAAAGCTGTTTACTGGCTTGTTGTTGGGTTCACATCCAGCTAGCTGCCTTTGTTATACACCCCATTCTCCCAGGGGTGGCACTGCTCCCAGTGGTCTGGGTATTCCTCCATCAATTAGCAATCAAGAAAATGCTCTACCACCATGCCCACAGGTGGCAATTCCTCAACTGAGGCTCCTTCTTCCTAGGCGTGTCAAACTGACAATCAAAAATAGCCTTCGCAGCAAAGTTTAAGAATTTCATCATGTTGTCTTGATCATGAGTTGGCATGGTGATTATTCAAATAGGATGAACAATTTGCTTACTGAATGTCTTTTTTTAAATCTCTGATGTCACAAGACTGATGCAATTCTGTCTCCTGGGAAGAATGTGAGGTGTGTCTGAAGATCACACTAGCACAGGCTTGCTAGGCTTAAGGGCACAAACGGGCTTGACTTTAATCAGCAATAATGGAGATTCATGCCTTCAGTTCTCATTATTGAAAGCTTTTTCAAGAAGCTGCATGGAATGGCCCAAGAACCACCTATTACTGCTGGTTAAAATGTGTACCTCAGGGTCAAAGAAATGTTAAGAATTAAAATAAGTATGAGAAAGAGTACCGCGGCTGATTGCTATTCCCAGTGCCACAGCTGGCAAACTTTCTGCAAGGAGCCAAGTAGAGCATAGTGTGGGTGTTAAGGGCTGTGTTGTCTTTGGTGACATGACTCACTTCTGATGTTTTAATACTGAAGCATCCACAGACCATATTTAAAGGAATGAGCATGACTGTGCTTTAGTCTGACTTTCTCGACAAAAGGGCAGCTGGCAGGAGTTTCCCAGGTCATACTTTACCCACCCACATCCCAGTGTAAAAATCAGAGTCCTCACAAGGCACAGTCCCTTCAGACCATAGAGTGTTCCCCGTCTGTGACATCTGAAATAAATCATAGGTTAACAGGTCATTTGGATATTGGACTTTAGACGTAAGTGGCTGGCTATTATTAACTATATGACCTTGGTCAACTGTTTAGTTTCTTCATGGGAAAGCTGAATAATAGCTGTAATTTCTACATGTAGTAATAGTGAACACAATATATTAATAGATGTGCTGGATACAATTTTGGCAGCCTTCGCTCAGAGTATTTCCTGCTGCCAATGTAGTATTCTGTATTCATTACTTTTCTCTCTGCAATATCAAAATTCCCAACGAAAACAGTTTAAAGGATGAAGAGTTTACTGTGCTTCAAGTTTAAAGGGAGGAAGGAGCTCACCATTTCAAGGAGGGTATGATGGTGACAGCGACTCCAGCTACAGTGGCAGGAGGATGAGGTAGCTGAACACATTGTGTTTCCTGTCCAGAAGTAGAAGGTATGAATGCTGGTACTCAACTGGCTTCTTCTCTTTTATTCACTTTGGGACCGCAGTCCATGGAGTGGTACCACCCACATTCTTATTCCCTCAGTTAAATCTTTCTGGCAATGTCCTCATTGAGGCTTTCAGAGGTGTGTTTGTTAAGTGGTTCCAAAATCTAGTCAAGCTAATGGAAAATAACCATCACAAGTCCACTGCTTGTCAAATCAATGCCCAAGTACATCACTTTAAAGTCATTGTGTTCCACTTTTGGTCCCATAAGATTACAGCCATTTTAGAGTCCAAAATGCATTCATTCTATTTTAAAAGTCCCCGTAGGCTTAGTAGTTTAACGACTGTTCAATAGCCTATAATTTAGATTCTTTTGACATTCAAGGCAATCTCCGAGCTATAAACCTTGTTTATTCTTTTTCAAAGTTACTTACTTCCAATGTACAGTGTCACAGAATCAACATTTCAAATGGGGAAAATGGTAGAATGGCGAGGAAAGTCAAGAGCAGAGCAAGACCAAAACCCAGCAGGACAACCCCAACCCTGTGGCTATGCATCTCATTTTAGGCCTGTGACAGAGTTATCAAGGTTTCAGAGGCTTTGGGTAACCCCATCTCTCCAGCTCTGCTGACTACAGTACATGTAGCATCTCCATTAGGACAGCTGCAGTCTATGCACACAGCTTTCCTTAGTAGATGTCCCACATTTCTGGCATCTCTAATGTGCTGGGGTTTCTACTGCTAGTTAGGAATAACTTGCACAGCTCCATGCAGTGGCATCTCAGGTTTCTTTGCAGGTAATCTGCCCCTGCCACACACAGCCTGGCCTCACTAGTTTTTCCAAGTTTGATTCAACCCTCCATGACTTCACAGCTTACATTTTCCATGCACACAAAGCCAGTATCATGCAGAAAACACTTCCATGTTCTACTGCCTCCTCAAAATGCAGTCTGGTTCTACCACAGCTATATATAAATGGCCTCTGTGTACCTTAGCAACTGAACCTGAGAAAATACTTTTCTGGACAGTTGTTTCAGGTAGGGAACCCACTCAATCACATTCTCAATTCAGGTTTTCTCAAATGAATTTGTGTTTCCAGTGGTTGGAACTAGAGTACTTGCCTTTCATCCAGGTTTTTGTGTAATAGAACTATAATCTTCAACACTCACAGCCGCTTTTTCTTCATTGACCTTGTCTGCTACTTCAAATTTACACTTTTTTTGCTGGGCAGTGGTGGTGCATGCCTTTAATCCCAGCACTTGGGCGGCAGAGGCAGGCGGGTCTATGTGAGTTCAAGACCAGCCTGGTCTACAAGAGCTAGTTCCAGGACAGGCTCCAAAGCTACAGAGAAACACTATCTTGAACTGCCCCCTCCCCCCAAAAAAAGAAAAAGAAAATAAATTACACTTCTTTCCTCACATAACTTTATGGTTTTGTGTTTTCTTTTTCTCACTTGGTATCTCACAAAGTAAACAGTGAACAGTAACTATGCCATAGCCTGTGTTATGTGCTGCCTTGAAATTTGCTCTGCTTAACAACTTAGTTCATTCATTTTAATTCAGCATCAATCACATGCTTAGCATGCAGTAATGAAGGCAGATTCTTTGATAGAGAATGACATGAATGGCCTCTAATTTAGTTCCCACAAGAGTCCTTAGTCTCCCTTGAAACACCAAGAGCCAGGGCTCTACTATCTGCATTTCTCTCTGCCATGCTGGTTTTTCAAAATCCCACCAGAATGGCTCATTAGGTTCTGTTTACAGCAGTGTGAGGAATTCGCTATCCCATAGATCCAAATTTTCTCCCATTCATCACACAAACTAGTTAGAAAGGCCTGTGAGCCATATAATCAGGTTTATCACAGCAATAGCCCCACTCTTTGGTACTAACGTTCTGTATTGGTTTTTTTTCATTGTAACAAAATAGTTGTCAAAAAGACAGTTATGGAAGGAAGGGTTTCCTGTGCTCACAGATTGTGGGTACAGTCCACCGTGGTAGGGTTTCCTGTGCTCACAGATTGTGGGTACAGTCCACCATGGTAGGGTTTCCTGTGCTCACAGATTGTGGGTACAGTCCACCATGGTAGGGAACAGCTTTAGCTGTAGCAGCAGGGGTGTGAGGTAGCTGGTCACACTGCATTCCCAGTTAGGAAGCAGAAAGATGAATGCTAGCGTTCAACTTGCTCTCTCCTTGGTTTTGAGTCCAGGAACCCAGTTCAGGAGGTAATAGCCACCCTCATTCAGGGTGGCTCTTCCCTCCTCAGTTAAACAGCTCTGAAAATATCCTCAAAGACATGCTAAAGGCATACCTTTAGGTACTTCTAAAATCAAGTTGACAATCACACCTTTCCTGTAATTCCTTTTTCGCTTCTCTTCTTTTTCCCCAATTTTCCCTCCTGCTCGTCTTGTTTCTTAGACTGTCTCAGTATGTAGCCTAGACTGTACTTGAATTTGATGCCCTCCTCTTTGTCCGAGCCTTCCAGCTGCTGAGATTAGGAGCATGTGCAACCACGCTTGTCTTCTCCAAGACGTTATCTTCTCAGGCTACGCTGCGCTCACCCCCCACATTCTCCTACTTCTCCAGGGAGTCCCTGGTGCAATAGTTCTCACTTAAGTCTTTTACCTTCATTTCTTACTTGGAAACAAATTTGACAGACTAACAACATCTGTACTTGTCTGAACTTTCTGAGGGGGAATCCCATTCTCCTTGGAGGTGGGACTATTGTACAAGATGCATAATAACTGACTTCTATGGCAGTGCGTGCAAATTTTCTTGAAACCAAAGTAGACAAAAAAAGAGATAGAATAAAACTTATAACAATGCTGTCGGGGGACACCTAAGTTAACTTTGAAGACTATGATGGTTGGTTTTAGTGTCAACTTGCTACAAAGCAGAATCTCCTGGTTCGAGAGCCTCAACTGAAGAACTGTTCTGCTTATCTTATTTTGACTTGGGAAGATTGTTCCTAAGTGTCAGCAGCACCCTCTGATAGTAGTCCAGACAGAAAAGGCCATGGCAGAAGGAAGAGTATCTTGCCTTTTGTTCACTTGGCTTCTCTGTTGCCACTGAGTTTATTTTCCCTGCTGCTGCTGCTGCTGCTGTTGCTGCTGCTGCTGTTGCTGCTGCTGCTGCTGCTGTTGCTTTTGCTGCTGCTGCTGCTGATGTTGCTGCTGCTGCTGCTGCTGCTGTTGCTGTTGCTGCTGCTGCTGATGTTGCTGCTGCTGCTGCTGTTGCTGCTGCTGCTGTTGCTGCTGCTGCTGTTGCTGCTGCTGCTGCTGACGATGATGATGATGATGATGATGATGATGATGCTGTTGCTGCTGCTGCTGCTGCTGTTGTTGCTGCTGTTGCTGCTGCTGCTGCTGATGATTCCTTCACTGATACCAGAAATAGTGCTTCCAAGCTTTCATCATTGACTGATGACTATCGGAGCTCCAGGAACCTTTCAGATTTTCTGTACCAGATTGGGATTGCTGAGGCACCCAGCCTTATGGCATGAGCAACTACTGGGTTCTTGTCTTTTCTAGTTGGGGATAATCACTGAGGGACTGCTTTGACTGCTAGGACACCGAGCTTCAAGGACTGAGCAACAAATGTGACCTCAGCCTCTCATGCATGATTTTGCTATTGTTACCATTTTAATGTAGTTAAATTAGTTAGTTAGTTCTATTGCCCTGATAAACTGAGCAATAGAGAACAAGCTCCTATCCTGTTTGCTACACACATCATCCTGCCCGGAGACGGCCCTGCATGAGCTTGAATAGGAGCATGAGGCTGTGAGGAAAATTGACCTAAGGGCATCCTATCTGACCAATCCTTGCAGCTCTCTGTTAGCCCTAAGAGAGACTGCCTGGGAGATTTATACATAAATGGTGACATTTTAGCCCTTTGTAGAATTGCTTTTATTAGGCTGTGCTTTGTCATTATACGTTTGGTCTATGCTGCAGAACATTATAAAGAATAGCTCCATGAACTATTGACTTCTCTATAAAGATGCCATCAAAGAGATTAATTTCATTTCAGCATCCTCTATACAGGGAGAACTTTCTCTCCTGTTTCATTACTAAGAATAATTCTTCCTTTTTTGTTTTTTCTTTCCTGCATGACTCTGTAAAATATATCTGGTTTACTCTTTGTAGCCCTCTATCAAGTGGACAGATTCCTGCAAGATACTTTGTGGAGAGAGATTCTAACTACCTCCTTGCTTTATTTGTGTTTTGTGCTCTCTTTTTCCCTCTCCCTGATCATCTTATTTGAACTTATGGTTCCAGAGGGCCAAAGTCCATGATAGTGGGGATGCATCACAGTAGGTGAGAAGAAGCATGGTGGCCAGAAGAGCAAAGTAAGAGCTCATATGTTGAACCACTAGTATGAGGCTGAGAGGGCACACTGGATGTAAGGAAGGCTATTTACTTTCCAACTCTTTCCTTGGTAGCATTCTTCCCGAAGCCAGACTGCACCGTGTTCTGTGGTCTGGTCCTGGAAACCTGACAAGGATGACAAGAGAACGAAGAAAGAACAGATATGCATACTGTCTCGGTCACTCTTCTATTGCTGTGAAGACAAACCATGACCAAGGCAGCCCTTATTAAAGAAAGAATTTAATTGGTTGTCTGTTTACAGTTTTAGAGAGTTGGTCCATTATCATCATGGCAAGAAGCAGACAGGCAGGGTGCTGAAGAAGTAGCTGAGAGCTTTACATCCTGACCCGCAGACAGCAGGCAGAGAGGAGTCTGGGCCTGGCATGGGATTTTGAAACCTCAAAGCCCATACCTTCAACAAAACCACACCTTCTAATCTTTCCCAAACAGTATCATTAACTGGAGACCAAGTGGCCAAACATATGAGCTTACGGGGGCTGTCTCGGATTACTGTTGCTGTGATGAAACATGAGCACCAAAAGCAAGCTAAGGGGAAGGGATTTATCTGACCTATCCTTTCACCCTGTAGTCCATCACTGAAGGAAGTCAGGACAGGAACTCAAACAGGGCAGCAACCTGGAGTCAGGAGCTGATGCAGTGACCATGGAGGGGAGCTGCTTATTGGCTTACTCAACCTGCTTTCTTATAGAACGCAGGAGCAGAACAGGTGTGGAACCACTCACAATTAAGAAAATGCTCTACAACTGAATCTTATGAGGTATTTTTCTCAATTGAGGCTCTCTTTCAAATAACACCAGTTTGTATTAAATTGACATAAGACTAGCCAGCATAGGAACCATTTTATTCAAAAACCACCACACATACAAAAAATCTGGAATCAAGTAGGCTATGTTCATTCCAAAGGAGAGCACCTACAATAACACCCTGAAACTCAGAAGCTCAGCAAGTTCATTGTGTACAGTAAAAGAAGGAGTTAGCTAGTCTCAGTAGAAGACCTCTGTAGGAGAACAGCCTCAAGTTAAGGTTTCCTAGGAGGAGGATGCTGATGTTGCTAGTTTCTGCACACACTGGTCAATCATTTGTAAACACTTGTACTTGAACTAGAGTCAGGGTTTGTCATTGCTCTGAGCCTCACCCAGAAAAGGTGTTGCCACTGCCATGATCTGAGGCATTGGGTGTGCCCACATCAACAAAACACACTTACTCAGCACGTCAGGTACTCCGCACAAGGCTGTACATCCTAAACTTCCCCAAACAGTGTCGCCAGCTAGGGACCAAGTGCTCAAATGCCTGCGAATTTGGGCAGTGTTTCTTATTCAAATTACCACAGTTGAACAAAATTAAAAAGATTTGAGCAAAAAAAAGAAACAAAATACCCCATAGGTTCTTGTCTTCAGGCTCAAAAAATGCACCATCATGCAGTACAGTAACCACTGAAGATGCCACCATCGTTGTGCACCAACTATATGCTAAGAACTCTAGCAGCTGCAGTATAGTCATTATTTTATTCATGGGAAAACAATGGTCACATAAAATATAAATAAATAAAAATAGTTGCTACACTAAGGTGCTGAGAATACAAAAGAAGAAAGCTGGATAAGATTTCTCCTTTCATATTGCTTTAGAGGAATTATCTACCAGAATGAATGACTAACTGCCTACATCTTTATGCTATGAGCCTTGTGATGATGATGAACATCAAGATGTCAGCTTGCATTTATTAAGAACAGGTTATATACCAGCCATTGTTCTGAATATTTTCCATGGGTTAGCTCTCTAAACTCTCAGTCTTTTGGTATGAGCTAATATTACATCCACATTATAGATTAGGAAATAGACACAGAAGGCCTACATCTGAGTTTCTTGTTTAATATTATTGACATTTTGTATCATACAGTTCCTTGTGGTGGAGAGCTGTCCTGAACATCACAGGATATTTAGTAGCTTCTCTAACTTCTACACATGACTGAATGTCAGTAATCACCTCCCTTTCCCAGCTGGAACAACAAAAGTGTGTCCAGAACTTTTCAAATGTTCTCCCAGGAACACTTCTGCTCGGGCGGGGGTGGGGTAATCAATGAATAAGGTATTTTACGCCAATGCACACAATGGTCAAGAGTCAGAACTGAGATTCAACCAAGATCTTCTGGCTCTACAGCTTGAGTTGTTAACACTAAGGTCTAAAGCTTAAAATCTCACTGGTAATTTGACTTTTTGGAAGCCAAATGTAAAATCCCAGATTGCACCTGTCTGAAAGTGGTGGACATGATGTCCCAAGAATTTTAGTGACTTTGTGCGCTTATCATCAGTTGTGGGCCCAGCCAAAGGGAGGAGTCATCCTTTGGCTAAGATAATTCAGCCTGAAAGTGTAGCTCAGTGGCATGGGGTTTGGGATTCCATGTTCAGAGCAAAAGAAAATGTGCTGCAAGAAGTAGGTAAACCAGGTACCCTGAGGCTTTTAATGATGGAGAGATTTTAGTACTCCTAAAGGTTGGTTGAGATGAAGAAGAGAAGGAGAAAGGAAGAGGAAGTGGAAAGGAGGAACAGAAAGGAGAAATATTTTTGAGAAGAGCAAAGGTTTTTTGTTTGTTTGGTTTCATCCTCCCCTTTTGTTCATAAGATAAGATGACATCATGAGAAAAATGTTAAGAGAATAAATCCTGCAATTTGACTCCTTTTTCTCCTTCTGATCTCCTTCTGATCTTCCCATTGGCTAACCCCTACAAGAATGATCCTTAGCATGGTGCTTTCTAATGGTGTGCCATTCACTCAGCCTCCTGCGTGGGAAGTAAGGAGAAAAGACCCCTCTCTTTCCCATTTATTAGCTTTGAGTTTTTAAATGTTAATTCATAATTTTACAGACTATCATTTTCTTGGTGGGGAAATCAATGTCATCTAATACCTTTGTTTTCACGTCCATGGCCCCTCCCCATTTTGTGTAGCTGGTTAACCAGCTTGTGTAGAATTTGAGGAAAGAAAAAGAAAACCATTCTAATATCTCCTTTGGAATGATACCAGGATACATCTGCCACAGAAACATTAGACTAGTCTGTCTTTTTGCTTTAATTTTTAAAAACTGTAACTAAGACATAAGGTTCGTTGTTAAGTGTTTATGTTGGCAGAGTTACAAATGTGAAAATTCTTTTTGGAGCAGTTTGAAATAGTTGGATATTTGCTTTAAACTTTTTGTCATGTCCTCAACTGATTAAACTTCCATTTTAGAATCTATATTATGGGCTTTAATTTGCAGTCTTTCTGCAAGTCTTTGAAAGACTGAATCTATACAACAAAATATCCTATCAATCCAGGGATATCAAAGCAATTAATGGAAAAAAGAATTGCCACTAAAGAGCTGACTATATGGCATAACATGTGAAATAGCTTTTGCATTGACCATAATTTTTTTTTATTTTTCTCACTGTGAGTTTGCAACCACTAGGTACAGCTTGCCTAAGTCTCTCCCCAGCCCACCCTGGGGTGTTTCTGTCTACACCCTTCTGTTATGTTCCATATACAATGTGAGTTTCAACCATTGATCTAAACTATATATCCTAGAAACACAATCTCTGAGTGGCAAGTACTATTAGTAACACTTAGCTCATTGCCCTCCCAGTGGGCACTGTCTTGTTTAATGTCTCCAACAGATGGCCACCCAGCCTGTGTCTAAGCCTCATCTAGGACAGAGATTCCTCTGCTTGATAAAGAATCCAACTTGGGTCATGTCCCAACATGGAAAGACTGTTAGCCATTTTTCCTTGAAGCTGAAATTCCTAGTTTTACACATTAGGGTTAGTCAACACAGGACAGTGCCTGAGATCCTAGTTCCAAGTTAAACTGTTTTTGCTTATATTTCAGCTCTCCCACTCGCCACCATATACTCCCATGGGAGTTATTTAGCATTCTAAGTCAATTTGTTTTGTTGTATTACAGGTATAAAAGCACAATGATGATTTTACATTGTCAATTTAGCTGAGTTAGCTCTGAGACTCCTAGAATTTACTTTCTTTGTTGGTTCTGGGTTAGGATTGGCAACAGGAGAAATTGGAAGGTATACATAAGACAAAAAGGAGAGCAGACATATAGTTCTAATGTTATTCCACTGAGTCATAACAAACACACATTGTTTGTGAATGGCAGCAGTTGGGACTGCAGCTTTTCTGGCACTGGCTGGCCCCTCCTCAGTATTGAATGCTAGATGAACCCCGTGTGAAGTTCCATGGTGAAATCTGCCAGCTTCTCCAAGTCACCCACACCTTTAAAGTTGCAGGCTTACCCAATTAGAAACTAGTGTGTGTTCCAATGTGTTATCCATGTGACTAGTATGAGTAGTTCTGATTAGAGACAAATGGAGGTTGTAATTCATTCATGTTCTTGTTTACTTCATATCATTTTCCTTTCCACACTGATTTAAAAGTTTTCTTGAGGCCCAGCATCAGAAATAGAAGCAAGAGCTGTACTGTATAAACCATACAAGTCCAGCGAGGGGTTTAGTTCAGTGAAAAGCACTGTGAGGGCTCTAGATTCTACTCCTAGCACCACAGAAAACAACAGTACAACTCTGCATCCAAAGCCCTTATTCCTAAAGTAAATCTTATTACTCATGGTGACAGCTCTTCTCTGATATAACTTTATTGGTACCAGTATATTGTGAAGAATAATACAGTGAATAGAGTGTTCAATAGAAAGTGTAGGACAATACCCAGTATCTGTGACTCTTACTTTCCAACTCTGTGGAACTTCCACCTCTATTTGCCATTGAATACTGTTTTGGTTTCTTCTTCCACCTGACAGAATGGATCCACAATCTAGAATTCACATTTTTAAGATACACAAAATAGAAAATGATCCCCGATATGGAGTTTTATAATAGACATTGGACAAAATGATCAAGAGACATCTAATTTAATATTCTCCAGAAAAACTCTAGAAACTTTACAGGTGAGGATATTGCCTCAGGGTATGACATCAAGAGCCATGTCAACCGCAGTTGGTTAAAGACTTGTGGACTCGTGAATGATCTACGGTTACATGAGTTTCATATTAATATGTTTTTCTCAAAGTTAAATAAGATTTATGAATATTATTAGTATACTATTTATAAATCTTATAATTACTGTGTAAAGTAAGGGCAATTACTCTCATTTGTTCTTTGATTAATAGTCAACACAATTCAAACAGATTATATTCACTTTAAAAATTAATCCTATTTATAGTTACTTAATTCCACTTTTCAAAGTATACTCATAAATTTAATAAAAGCCTTTCAAATGCCTGACAAGCCATAAGAATAATCTTAACAAACAAAATTCTACCAACTAAATGACTATGGTGAAGATAACTCAAGCCTGTAATTCTGCTGAATTTTGACTTCTAAACATTTCAACATTGTTAATATACTTTGTAAAAGTCTCTTTTTCTATCTAATATTACGGGTCAAAATTAATGGCTTAAGACTAATCTGACAGATTTTGTAAATTGCCAAATTTTCAGATATTGTAAAGAGATTATTTTTCATTTTTAATTGACATAAAGCATTATTACTATGGTAATTTACTCTATTATGGCTTTCTAAATTCTCCCCAGGGTTGAAAAGTCACCCAAGTAAAGGTAGGAATTTGACTGTATCTGGTAGATTGAACTGAATTCAGAAGGCAGGTTTTGCCCTCAGGTTGTGCTTGCTTATTAGAGGTTCAAGACCAAGACATAATGATTTCAGTGATTTGTGTTCCTCAATGAGTCTGCCTTAGTAAGAGAGTGCACAGGGTACCTTCTCCCACTTTTTAAATAACCATTTTGTTCATGGGAGACCCTAAAGCCATTTCTTTGATGTTCAAACTTTGGGTCAATCAGTTTGGATTCCACTCAGGTAAACGCTAAACTGCATTCATCTTTAATTATATTCTGGACTCCTTAACTGTTTTATTTCATTCTGCACTGTCTTGTACATTTTGGTGTCCATGACTCATACTCATAAGTTAATTCGAACCCAGGTCTTCTTGATTCCAGAGCTTGGGATGCAGTCCACCACAGGAGGTTATTTTATGAATTTTCTCAGGTTTTTAAGCTAGTATTTCCATCTAATTCTAATTTATGAAGTTCCAAGCACATTTCTATCCTAACTTCCCTTTCCATAACTTCTTAGAATTGTCACTATTCGTCCTGAACTACAGTGACCAAACTGAAGATGTTATTGAATGCAGTGGGTGAGTCTTGTGAGTCTGTACACCCAAAAGCCGAAAGAGTGAAAACGTTCCTTACTTATTGCAAACAACGAGAATACTGGGAATAATCTGCAAATCAACGCCTCTCCCTTACAAAGAAAGCAAAAGGCTTTTTGTTGGCGAAATGTATGTATATAATTTATATAGAAAATGTTATCACATGTAAAGGACATGACATTCCCAAGCATGCATATAGTTGGAGATTATACTTCCTACAAACATATCCAAAAGTGGCAAATGAGAACAACCCCTCTTCACTTATAACCATA
Organism: Ellobius talpinus; assembly: GCA_001685095.1. NCBI lineage: Eukaryota > Metazoa > Chordata > Mammalia > Rodentia > Cricetidae > Ellobius > Ellobius talpinus. Next base: position 15,776 of record LOJH01020584.1, read on the forward strand.
TTAAGATTACAATAAGCAAATGTAACCCTAGTCATCAAGTAGAGGAGATAGGCTTGCCTTAGGTTGTTTTAAATGGATTCTTGTGGTTTTCTCAGTTGACCTTTATCTGAAACCTAAAAACAATGTGGAAAAGGCCAACTATCATTTAAAGGGCCAGCAGCTATTTCTTTAAGTATGAGAGCTTTCCCTTCAAGTCCTTTCCTAGCAGCTGACAAAGGAGCATTTGCCCACCTTAGTAAGAGACAGAGTTCAAGGACCAGTCATTCAAAGGGCTCTCCAAAACTCTGCTGGCGTGTGGGTCTGCCTCTTTTCCCTCACACCTCATATGATATACGTCATCTTTTTAAAAAACAATCTTAGGGATGGAACATAGGTTCTGTGCAAGTTAGATAGCTGCTCTATCATTGAACTCTCTCTCCCTCTCTCTGTCTCTGTCTCTCTCTGTCTCTCTGTCTCTGTCTTTCTCTCTCTCTCTCTGTGTACATACATAAAGGATGCAAGACAAACTTAGGTGCCACCTTCAGGTAGGCCATCCACTTATCTTGGGACAGAGACTCTCATTGGCAGAAGCTCACCAATCAGGCTATGATGCCTGGTCAGTGAGTCCCAGGGATCCTCTTGTCTTTGCCTCCCCAGGACTGGGATTACAAGTGCACGCCAAAATACTTGGCATTTTTGTATTGTTTCTGAAATACTTGGCATTTTTATATTGCTTCCGAAGCTTGAACTCAGCTCCACGTACTTGAGAAACAAGCATTTTACCAACTGAGCCACCTACCAGCCATATCAGTGATCCTGATGTGTGGCTTTAAAGAGTCTCCGGTTGAAGGTGAGTTTTAAGTGCCTCATCAAACTGTTCTCTGAGGTGGATATGTAGAAATGACATTCTTAATTCTCTTTGCACACAAACTGACTGTTCTTTTCCCACTCTAACTTTTTAGGTTTAACTATCTATTCAAACCTAATATGGAGATATACATTGAATTTATTCCTCCAATTTTATCTTGTTTCCTGGGCAAATCATTACAGCCTATGGAGTTCTTTCTATTTTTCTATATTTGCCAACTGAGATTGTGATCCTTTTGAGTTGGCTTTAAACTCTAAAACTAAAGTATACCTTGTGTTTTCATTTTAACTTTTTAGTAAAAGTTTCTAAGAAAAAAAACTAACCAGAGATAAACATAGCCTTAGCGATTTCTATACTAGCTTGTATGGCTCCATTAACTAAAACAATTCGAGTATCATTAACCAATAACAAATTCGTTTTAAATTTCACTGGTATTTGTGAATTTTCTCTATGGCATCATGAAGCTGTCATGACTTAATGAAGTCAGGACAGTTTATCTCTAGTACCTACTATCCAGTTGGACATAGAATATGGTACATAGTAGCTACTCGGCAGATAAATAGATCAGCAGGACCACTAAAGATTTTCTAGAAAATTATACATTCTCTCTTTCCATGTTTTTTGCCTACAAAAGAAATGGAAGCATATCAACAGAACACTGACTGGCATTATCAATGCAAAATGTGACAGCTATATTAATCCTGAAGGTCTGCAATTTACAGAATAGTTGTGGGTTTCTATCAAAAAGTTTTAGGCACTCTTCTCATTGAGTTGGTCTTGGACAAATTGCTCATTAGATTTGTCTTATGTGATGATAGTATTGGTGCTTAAGTAATTGATATTCCTTTTCCTCTTGCAGTTTTTTGTCTTTGGAAAACAAAGCAAAAGGAGATTTGATTATTTTAACAAGGTAAGTTCACTGTGTTGGTCTCCTGTGTTTAATTGAAAATAGGGACTTTTGCTCCCTAGTAAAGTAGTTCAGTTCATTCTAGTTTTGCTTCATAGCTTACATAAACATATTTTATGTGAAATATTTTTGACAGGGCTGCAGATGGAAATAATGGCCTTGGGCTTGCTACTCAACTCCTCTAATGACCTACACCTGTAGCCAATGCAAATTAACCTTTTTAAAAAATTAAAATCTCTTCATTTATTGCTTGAGCCTTGTATTTATGTATACAATATATTTTGATCATATCCATCCTGTGGTGATTTAAATGAGTATGGCTCTCATAGGCTATGCTTGAATACTTGATCCCCAGTTGGTAGAACTTCTTGGGAAGAATTAGAAGGCATGGCCCTGTAGAAGGTTTGTCACTATGGGCTAGCTTTCAGGTATGAAAGGATTCATTACAATTCCAGTGTTTTCTCTCTGCATCCTATTTGTGATCAATATTTGAGCTCTCAGCTGTTCCTGCTACCATGCCTTTGCTCAGCCGTCATGGACTCTAACCCTCTGAAACCATAAGTGTGATTAAATGTTTTCTTATATAAGTTGCCTTGGTTGGGGTATTTTATCAAAGAAATAGAAAAGTAACTAAGCTAAATAGTAAGTATAATCCATAATATATGTATATATACTTATAATCAAGCTATAGGTAAGAAGTTAATACCAGGAAGTGGACTGTTACTGTGACAGAATTGACTGTGTTGGTTCTTGTGAAGAAATGTAGAAGACTTTGGGACTTTTAGACTCAAAAAGTAGTTGAATGCTGTGAGTGGAGCTTAATGGGCCATGAAGTTGGAACAGTCCGCTAGGTTTCTCACTGTTGTGACAAAACAACTTAGGAAAGAAGGGTTTATTTGAGTATCATGGTGGAAAGTCATGAATGCGGAAGCTTCAGATCACTGGTTACATTGCATCCACAGCCAGGAAGCAGAGAACAATAAATGCTTATGCTCAGCTCTCTTCTGTTTTATTTGGTATGGGACCCCAGCCCATGGAAGGGTAATACTCACATTTAAGGTGGGTCTTCCCACTTCAGTTTAGCCCAGAAATGCCAAGAGGCTTATCTCACAGGGCATTCTAGGTCTTGTCAATTTGACAATTAATATTAACTATCACAGGTGCTACAAAGGGTGATTAGTAGAAAGAAACCCAATGTAAAGAAAGTGCCTTCTCAAGCTGTTATTGGTATCAATGATTTGTCTAGGGAGCCTCCTCACAGAAATATTTATCCAACACAATATGTTTAAACATAGAACAAAATAGAAAGATTAGGAAACCAAACAACCTTATACCTATCAACTCGTTTGAACAGCTGCTAACCTTTTACCACATTTGCTTCATCTCTATTCTGTTTTAAAGGCCATGTATCATGGTACTTCTATAAACAAAAATATCGTAGGCTGAGTAACATATAAACCACAGAAAATTATTTCTCTTAGTTCTAGAGGTGGGGACAGCCAAGATAAAGGTGGAAGATTATCCAATGAGGGCCTCCTGATACTTGGTTCACAGAGGGTCATCTTTCGTACTTCCCTTATAGTGTAGAGTCCTTACAATCGAATCATGCTGTTAAACACACCAAATTCTTTATATATATATATATATATACATTACCTTGCAGTTTAGGATCTCAACACATGAATTTAAAGCAAACCAACACTCAAAGCAGAACAATATTCAAATAAATAATTTTCTCTGATGTATTTGTAATGATAACACAACCCTAAGAAAATGAGCAACAATTTTTTTACTGTCATCTAATACCAATTTCCCTTGCAAACATCTTCAATTGCTTACAAATTACCTCTCTAGCTCTTTTTAAATCAGGAATACAAAGATGGACTATTTTTTATAATTATGCCTCTCCAGCCTCATTAAACTTAGACTTTCTTTTATCTTAGTTCTCAATATTGACTTTTAGAGAAGAATGATTGAATATTTTACAAAATGCTTTGCTCTCTGCCTTGAGATCATTTTGTTTTCTTGTTACAGCATTGAAATTGCATTCTTTATCACAATTAGTGTGTAAAAGAAAAGTTAAATATAAAACATTGATTAGATGCAGATTAAACATTCCTCAGAAATACCATGTAGGTGTTGTTGTATGCTTTCTCCATCATATGAGGGTGCTCATTTTTGAAATGTGTCTATGATTAGTGATACTAATTTTGTACCTTAAATTAGGGTGATTTCTATGGGTTAAAGGGCAGTTTTGGTAAAGAGTGAACTCAGGACTCTCAAATAGAAAATGGACATGTGTCAAGGTTTATTTAGCTTAGCGATTCATGTGGGAATTACTGAAATGTGTCAACTGGCTCAAAAGAAAATCCAAAATGCAGACATATAAGCAGGCTGAACAAATGCTGAAATGAATTGGCTTCACTTAGTCAGTATCCATAGGGCCCTAACCGACTACATCTCAACCAGACATGTTGTACATCTGTGAGCAAGAGTTGATTGCATCATTCTATCACTTACATGGTTGCAATGCAATACAAGGACAAGGAAAGGCCCAGAAACCCAAAGGAATCATGATAGATCATTTACTTTTCCATCTAAGAAAGAAATCTTTGGTCTATATCAAAGCTTTTCACAAACGTTCCCTGTCATCTAGACCACTCTAGTCATAGGGTTAGCAATCTTCTGTTAGTGAGTTCCCTGAGGAGGAATTTCCTTTGTGGGGGCAGTGATAGGACTGAACCCAGTGTTAGTATTCAGGAACACCCTGGCACACTGCCTCATGCTCTGCACCTGCCTGCATAGCAGATGGTACCCTGTCCTTTTAAGAGAAAAGCTCCTCCCACTCCCAGTTTCCCTCTCTTTTTCTGAGTTCTTCAGAAGAGGCAGTTCTCCATCTCTGTCTCCCTCTCCTCCCCTCCCCTCCCCTCCCTTCTCCTCCCCTCCTCTCCTCTCCTCTTCCTTCTTCTCTTCTCTCTTTTCTCTCTCTCCTTCCTTTCCTCTTTCTCTCTCTCTCCCCCGGTCTATGTATCTCTCCCTTCCCCCTCTACCCTCCCAATACCCTCTTCTTAATAAACTCTACATTCATACTCTCTTTGCGTGGCATATTCGGTTTCCTGCTCGCGTTCCTCACCTGCCATGGGACCCACCAAAGCG
>LOJH01020585.1:0-20685 GCA_001685095.1 Ellobius talpinus
GGAATTGGGAGGAGGGGAGGAGGTGGAAATTTTTTTTTAATAACAATAAAAAAAGTGTCTGAAAAAAAAAGTGCAGTCATGACTTGCCAGTGCTGGCATGCACGATAACTGTTTTATGTGTATAGACTCATTGACAGTAATCAATATCGTTTCTGGGAGTTAATTTGCTATGACGCTGGGCTTTACAACACTTCCAAGAGTTTCCTACCTACTACTATAAAACCACCAATATAGGTGTTGCCAATAAAGGAGACGGACAGATGTTATTAAATTAATATTACCTATATATTGTGGTTCATTAAGCTGTCATCTTGACGAGAAATGTACAATTAATATATCCCTGTTTAGAATCTAGCATGTTCTGAGAAGAATTTGAAAAGAGGACATAAGCGAAGAAAAATAAGAAGAGATTCAAAACAATTGCAGAGTTACAGTTTGGATTTAGTTTATTAGTATCTTTCCTATACACATAGCACAGCTTAACTGTTAATCCTGAAAAGATAACACATTATAGTGAACCTTAAGACTAGCTGATTTAATACCCTGAAACAATAAATGAGTCCCTCTCTATTTTCAAACCACTTTTATATTAATCCATATTAAAATTGTTTCCCCAGTTTTCAGCTATTATTTCCTAATCATTAAATATCATTTTGATCATTTTGCTTTGTACACCACTTTTTATTACAGTGTATCTTCGCTATTATCACAAAATTCTATGGTACAGATTGAGTTAAATATATGTAAATCTAAATAAACATAATTGTGTAATCAACATACAAATTTATATGTATAAATATAAGCAGTCACTCTGAAAATATTGATAGAAGGTAACTTCCACCAGAAAACAGATGTTTTGCTTAATTTAACACATGTACAAAGTCAAGCATGAAAAAAAATAATTAAATGTAAGAACCAGAGTATACTTAAAAGTCCTGGAGAAAAATACATTTTAACTGAAAATAGAAGTAGAATTACAATATGCTAAAGAATTTTAATAAAAACTGTTAGACTTTAAACACCAAAGAATCTCAGTACTGTAAGAATAAACGTATTTGTTGATAGTAGTTTAAATGTTGTTTAGTATAATAGTTACAAACTCAAAGAAATTTAACACCATTGTTGTAAGACAAACAAGTGTCAATAAATTCACGTGTATGCAAGTGTCCATGTTCCAAAGGGAAGAAAAAGACTCACGATATTATGAGAACCAAAGAAAAGATGAACAATGTTTGCTACAGTTCAATATAAGAGAATTAAACATGAGAGATGAGCACTGCACTAAACATGTTTAGTAGGGAAAAAACAAAAGCCCACATGGACAAGATCCTCTGAATTTTCAATAGACCATCTTCATGAGTGCTCCTTGTATTACACACATGATATTCACTGTGGCATATATTTGAAAACCAAATAAGATCCTCAGTTGACAAGAACAAAATGTAAAGACAAAAACTTCACCTGGACCCAAAAAGATGTTGATGTCCTACAGCTGCCAAGAGTAGCATGTGCGTGGGTGTTACAAAAGTGCTGGCCTGGATCCTTCTGAAGTAAAGAAGGCATCTGTCCACCAAGGCCCTTTGTCTTGTTTGCCTTTAAAATGCCTAATTTATAATTTCAGGAATGGAATTGAACTCTGGGAGAAAGTTTAATAAAAATTTTCAGAGCAATTATTTTTCAGGACTGATAGTAAGTAGAGAAGAGTCAGAAAAAGAACAGTAAAATGTTAGTTTAATTACTTCAAAAATAGATGTATAAAGGCACTATTTATTTATTTATTTATTTTAAACTTTTTTATTTCTTCTTTGTCTTTCACATCTTACATCTTGATCCTATTCATCTCCTCATCCCTTCATATCTGCCCTCCACCCTTGCTAACCGTCCCCCCAATAAAACAAATTTTAAGAGGAAGAAGAAGAAGAAGAAGGAGGAAGAGGAGGAGGAGGAGGAGGAGGAGGAGGAGGAGAAGGAGAAGAACAAGAAGAACAAGAAGAACAAGAACAAGAAAGAAGAGGGGGAAAGCTGCATTGTGACACAGTGAGTCACAAATTGCACCCCCTTGCCCATCTATCTTTGCTTACAAGTGTAGTAGAACAGATTTACAAAGCTAAGTTCCTTCAAAAAAGGAAAGAAAACTGAAAAGTGCCATAATCAACTGTTTAAAAACAAGGAAAATCAATAAAACTTATTATTTTTCAGAGACTCTTATTTGTGTGTGTTTTTCTTAACCTAAAATCTTAAGAGCCCAGCAAAATATCTTACATGTTTCCCCTCTTGAAAAAAATATGTCAGAGTTTGGAACATTGTTGTCATTTCACTGCTGGTACAATGTATATTTTATATGAGAACTGTAGTGAGTTCCTAAGAGACTGAAGTTTACAATGAGAGAAACATAATTGCATAATTAACATTTATTAGAGATAATGTCACAATACACAATGGTGTCTTTTTACCATTCCATCCTGTGAAATCATAGTTGAGTAAAAAACAAACGAACGAACAAACAAACAAACAAAAAAAAACCCACTGGAATATTTTCCAAGCTTCATTGTATGATTCAAATGTACAGAAAAGAAACAATTTAACACATTATGAAACTTCTTCCTTACTCTTTGTCCCTGGTGTTATTTATGACACAAGTTCCAATCAGTTTATTGCTAAGAAACTGTTATCCTGTCTCTAATTATGCACTTCTGCTATACATAATACAATCTTTCCTTATTCCCCACTTCCACAAGCAAAATTCTTTCACCCCGTGGATAATAACTTATATTTATTGAATGACTATGAATTTTTCTTCTAAGGGGCATGCTCCTATTTGTCCTATGCTCAAGATTCTCACTATTCCCCCCAAATTCTATGTTCTGCGAGGGAAGGAATAGTGACTACTCCCTCTTTGAAGTTAAAATCCCTATAGCACATAGGAGAGCGGGTCCTGCAGTCCTCCTGGGCAGAACACGAGATCTGAGCCTGTTGTCAGGGTTGAAGGTAGACAGCCATGAGAGCAGGAACACAGGACAACTGCCCCTGCCCCTCCCTCTTATGTCCCCTACAGTAGTTGGGAGAGAGGGCCCTGCACCTTCCTTGGGCAAAACAGTAGAGCTGTCCCTGGCAATATGAGTGAGGGAACCCGGATCGGAGGGCCAGAGAGCAGGAGCACCAGCACCGCTTCTTTCTGCAGGCTGCACCGGGTGAGCTAGCCTAGGCAGTGCTGGAGAGCTTGTCCAGGTAGTGATGGTGAGAGGAAGCTAGTGAACTGACCAACCCAGCTACCACCCATGCCCAGGTAGTGATGGTGAGAGAAAGCTAGTGAACTGTCCAACCCAGCTACCACCCATGCCCAGGGCCAGGGCTATGAACTGACCCACCCCAGCAACCACTCAATCTACGGACTGTTGTAGCATGTGAAGTGAAGGAACCAACAGATCCAAAATAGGAGGATCTCCATGATACGGGCCAAGAACAGGATATTCATGAGGTGCCTCGGTGAGAGCCCATTTTCAAAGGTGTAGCAGAAGCCAGAGTCCTCGAGCCAGACCAAGGGCTCATGGCAATGAATACTTGCAAGTAACCATGAATGGACTAATGGGTAAACTGTCTCAGGAGGCCACACTACAGCTTCCACTACAAGATTAACCAACTTTATAAACCATACTAAAGAAAAGAAACTAGAAATTCACGATGTATGCAATAAGGTGCAAAAAGGCCACTTTGCCAAGAAAAAAAATGTAGCTTTATATTGGCTGGGCAAATACCAAACCCAAGTAGCAGTCTGTGCAGAGATTTTAATGAGGAAGTGATTTTAGTTCACAGTTCTCTTGCTCTATAGAGTGAATGAGCTCTCTAAGGATAACGGGATCAAGACACTTTTTAGTAAAATCAATGTCAGTGCTGTTATTGCATCTCATATGGAAGATCCATTATGGTCTCCTGACAATACAAATAATTCTATCTCAAGGTCCCAGATTTCTAATGATTCCACAGTCTTATAGTCATACTGCCTTTTGATAATAATCATCTACTCTAATTGAATTAATTATTATTTACTAAATAACTTATTATGTATTAAATAATTTATTAATAATTAATAACTTATTTAACTTAAATTAAATAACTTATTGAATAATTAATACAATTAAATGATTAATTATTGAAGTTGATACATCATTGTACTAAGATCACTGCAGTCATGAAACTCATGTATGCTGATATAACTTCAAACTTAATAAAATATTCCATATACTCATCACTCACTTGTCTGAATGTTTCATAAATATATTCTCATTTAACCCTTCAGCTGCCTATGAAATATAAATCCTCACGCCTCTTCTATCTAAAAATTTAAAACTTTAAAAATGAGGCTGCATACAAGAAGCGTAACTTTTTATGACCCTTACATACCTGAAAGCAGAGAGAAATATTTTGCAGTTCTGCAGTGAGGCAGTTGAACTGGAAACCCTTCATTTTAGAAGGTCACTATCTCTTACTGCAATGAGGCAAAACTGTCTACCAACCAGGATAATTCCTTCAATTCGCAAGCATACTAAAACATTGCACAGGATCTCAGTGTTTTGGAGACTAGGGATTCCTTGTTCCTGTCCTGGAGGAGGAAAGTGGAAATGTCACATCAGGAGCAGTGACTGAGACTAAAACCAAATCACCTGGTTTTCAAGAGTCCAGCCAGTCAGGCTTCCACAGAAGTTTCTATAGACGTCAGTATATAAAGAATGACTGAGATATAAAAGCAGCAACTTGCTTGGGAATGCTCAGTGGAGTGTTAATATTGGGCCTCCAGATGTGCTTTTCTTGCCAGACAGCAATCTCTGAATATCCTAGGAAAGTTTTGCTATGATATGCAAAGCTACCTATGAAATTATATTTTTTAAATCCTGAGTTTTGTATGGATATATTTTTACTATTGTCAAATCTTATTTTCATTTATTTATACTTCTTTTTGAAGCCAATTATATATTTCATGGGAATCCACTTATGTACCTGAAGTAAGTTCTTGATGTGTCAGGAAGAACACAGTGAAAGCATTTAACATAGTTAAAGTTACAGTGGGTGGGGATGAGGACCAGCAAAGGAGAGAGGCTCACTGTTCAGAGTTTGGTGCATGGTCAGGGCAGGCATCTATCTATCTAACCATAATATTTTGAGGGGTTAAACATCGCATTGTATACTGGTTGCATAACAAAACAAACAAAATATAAATATTCATGAGTTACAATGAGGAAGCATAGGTTTCAAAAGACTTCATCAAGCAAATAAGCCTCACTAGGTTTTCAGTCATTACACCCCCACCCCTGACTATTCCAGCACAGCAGTCTGAGCTCACATTGCCAAGTGTTTCTTTCCACCAGCTCTGATTCAGGGAAACCCCAGAGCAGCCTCCTCTTTAGCCTGTGTTTACCTTATGGGTATTTCTCTCAGAGCTTGCTAACAATAGAAATTGTTCTTGGTTGGGATACAGACACAGCAGGGTGTCCAAAATGCCACAGGCAATGCAATTGGCCTGCCTGGCAAAGCCCACTGGTAGGTACCACAGAAGCCATATGGAAATTGATAAAACAGGAAACCAAACAGCAGGTTCTGAAGTCACCAGCTTCCCTTGCCATGGAAGAGTTAGCATTAGTTCATGATGTAAAACATCCCTGTGCTTGAAAGGTCCATGATGATTGGAATACCACTCCTTCACACCAACACAGTTATCAAGATTTGCAGCTGCTATTCAGCATTACAGTTTGATCAGTCCTTGACTGTAAAAAGAAAAGCATCCATGTGGGGTGTGGAAAGGTTGCAGACTTAATATTCTATAGATATTAAAGTTGTGAAGAAGATTTTAGACAAGATTTAAATGTCTTTTAATTGCTAATGTATGTGCGCTCCTCTCACGAGTATAATATCAAAAATGTTACTTTCATTTCTTAAAGAAATATTTAGGTTTTCAAATTACAGTATGGGGACACTCTAGAGAAGCAGCTATCCCATGCAAAGAAATCTTCAAAGAGTAAAGCGTATTCACCCCAAATTCTCTACACAAAGAAAAACAAGAGACATTAAGCTGAGAAATAAATGGTACTGGTACAAGGTTCAGGAAAGGAACTACTAACGGAATAAAAGCTATACAATCTAATAAATCATAAATGACACTGGCACTGAATCCCAGTCCACACACACATATTGTTCCTTCCTCTTCCACAACATATGTTAAAACTGATGATAAGAAACATGCTATGGTTATTATTTGAATTGATATCACAATAGAATCACATAGATTCTATCAAAGATTCATACAAAACACTATTCATTTTGGGGGGGAATAGTAGTACAATAATAAGAAGAAGAAGGTGATACAAATGGAGGTCATTTCCATTGACAATGTTACCAGTCAGTTATGTTATCAGCAAAATTAAGGACATATCAAAGTTTGAGTGGTTTATAAAATGTATCATTTTAGAAAGGGACCTCCAAGGGAAGTGAGAACATCTAATATGTTCTGTTCATTAAAACCATGAAGTAATCAACTAATATATGAATACAGATCACTAAAAAATACATGCCATATATACATTTTCAGCAACTAAAGAAAATAGATTATCATTCCTTTACAGCACATTTAGAAAGAGTCCCAGACTGACACAGCATTGAGTGAAACACTCTGATTTACTTAATGTGCAAATGTCCCAGATGGAAATCGTTACAACAGCACAGAGAGAAAGACCCACTGAAAAAAGGAGTCTTAGGTTCATCCAGTATCATTCATTCATGAGTAACTTATTTTGGCACTTACTGCCTACCACAAATGGTGCTAAGTGAGAGACATATGATGATATAAAACACACATGATCTCTGAATTTACAGCTATCAAATGGAATATTGATGAACATAGTGAATAAATAGGTTAATCCAAAGGATGGCAGGCACTGAAAATTAAGAATCTGGGATGAAATAGTGAGTATCGTGGTGGGTAGAGCTGGTGACAGAAGCAGAAGTTAGCATGTGGTGGTGACGAAGCTGGTTAAGAGTCACAGGGATAGAGTCCCAAGCAGAGTTTTCAGGTCTGGGCCTATGAAATCTTGGAAAAATCGAAAGATGTGTTGAGAGCCAAATGAATGAAGGAGCGTTAGAATGACACCGGAAAGATAAGCAATGAGAAATTGCCATCACAAGACATTTAGTCATCAGAAAGTCTTTGAAGGCATACAAGGCAAAGACTTAAGTGACCCACATTTGGAAGGGGCGTTTGTAGACAGCTTTTGGAGCAAACCCAAGCGGCACACATTTTAATGGCAGGTGGCACTTCTGACTGAAAGAGGCATTCCAAGTGCCGTGTCCCTGCCATTAGAAAAGAATTTGATTCTGCAGCCAGATTAAATTGGGATTTTATGTCTCGGTTTGTTCATTTGTTTCTCTATTTCTACAGACAGAAAACAACCCCAAGAAACAGTCACATCTTGTTTCTCTTACGAATGTCCCAGAGGGCACCCCCAAGGCCAAGAGACTCCCACCTAGAGGTTCTGTCTGAGCTACCATTGGCTTCACTTGTAATTCCTCTCTCTCTTTGCTTAAGCTGCTGGCATTTTTTTCAGCTAGGAGTAGAACCGCATCCAGGCCATTCTGATCTTTTCTGTATTTAATCAGCAGGATCCAGCCCTCAAAACCTTATGCTTAAAACTACAGGAAAATGGAAAGTTAAGCCTCATAAGCCAGTTAAGGGCAGTAGATGAAAGATGGATGCTATCCATGTAGCTAGAGGGAAATGTGGTGAAAAGAAACAGGCTTCCATAAACCACAGGGAAGCCAGCAAATCTGGTCAGCAGATGCCTAAACGTCAGGTAGTGCTCAGTCAGCATAGCGGTGCGAGCATTGATCGTGAAATGTCATTAACTGCTTTCCAAACCCTTGTTGTTTCCAACTACTCGAAAAAAGCATTACCTAATGGGGTGATATTTTGTTTGTGCTGTAACGAACAAAGGTTGTCTGGAACTAGCCACATGAGTTAGCTATAGAGTCCAGGCAGTGGTGGCATACACCTTTAATCCCAGCACTAAGGAGGGAGACAGAAGCAGATAGACCTCTGGGCTCCATGAAATTTATCCAGTCTAAAAGAGAAACAGAGCCAGGCAGTGGAGGCTTACACCTCTAATCCCAGTACTCGGGCGTCACATGTCTTTAATCCCAGCACTAGGGACGTGGAGACAGGAAGGAATAAAGCTGGGCAGAGGGAGGAGATACTGTGTCCGGGAGGTGGTGAGACAGTAAATGTGATTGTGGCAAAGCCCAGCAACCTGAGTGCAATATTCAGGACCCACTTCTAAAATTTGTCCTCTCATATGTACACGATATCAATTGCACAAGAACACACACTCACAGCACACACAGCCCCATCCACACACATATGGGGTAAGAGTAAATAAATAAATGCAAACACATTTTTTAAAAATTGGCATTTCACTTCTGTGACTTACAAAAGAATTAAGCATTTTCCAACATAGGATGAGACTGAAACTTAAGAAGTCTAATTGCCTCTAAAATATCAAATCCTGATATAAATAGAGTAGAAATTGCCCTGCATCTAAGCTTTGTAAATATTGAAATTAACCTATAGATGCAGTGACAGAAGAGAAGGGTGTATTAATTTTTTCCAGCGACTTATAAACAAAAGAAATGAAAATTTCCTTCTGAAAATTAAATTAAATGCCACCATATATAGGTCAGACAGAAAGATAAGGTAAGCCATTTCAGAACACTAAAAACTGTTTCCAGACATGCAAAGTTGGTCATAAAACGATGACCATCAATAACAAAGAATCAGAAGAAGTATTAGGAATAGAAATATTCCCATTTGAAAATTCGTATTTCTAGAAACTTGAGTCAAAGGGAAGCCGTGGATGTCTTCTCTTTGTTTCTACCAACAAAAGAGACTTTTATTTGGACACATTCATGTCTATAAGATTGGCATCATTTAAGTTAAACAATCTATGCAATCTCTAGAAGCTTATACTCATACTTGGGTTTCCCAAGTACTTTGACTTTAGGGAGAAAATCAGCTAGCCCAAAGCAGCTAGCCCTTAACCATTATCCTTTTATGCTACTGGTAGCTTGTGTGTGGGATGTTTCAAGACAGGTCTGCATTCAATAAGCAATAAGACAAGTTTTAAGATAGCAAAACTGAAAACCAGACCCTAAAATGTAACACTGACCTGAGTTCTTAACCACATGATATCCATTTTATAAAACAACTAAAAAGAGATAACCCACAGGGTTCATATATGAGATCATCAAAGTCTCATGGTCATTATGTGGCAGGCTTGGGCCAAAATCTGAGCCTCCTCTTTCTTTGTCCACCGTTCCTTCTACAAAAAGCTTACCACATCATTGAAACATGTAAAACACTGTTACACACTGACTATTTCAATTCTTAGATCTTCAGTGAGCAGGGATTATTTGGGTAGTTCAATCTGCAAACTATGCTAAGTCGAATTCATTCATCTGAGTCTATTATTTTCATACTTCCCCATGCTATCATCACCTACTGCATTCCATCTCTTTCATCTGGCATGTGCAAAACTGCTTCTTAAAAAATGGTAGGATCACATCACTTCTCACATCCAATATGTGGATACAGATGGCATTGCATGGGACCTTGTCTTCCTTTTCTACAAATGATAGGAAGTGCAAAATAAACCTCCACAGATAGCAGGCTCTGTTGCACAATGATAAGTGTGCCAGACAGTAATTTTTCATTTTAGCAATTTCCACTCGGAGCAGTTTCAACTGTTGAGACCTATCTATTTATCAGATTTCCATTATGAACTGAATTCTAACGCATATTAGCAAGCTCCTAATAACACACTGAATGCCATTATTTATTATTTAAATGGCTTTCAAAGAACACGGTGCTCTGCCATTCACAAATACTTTGCTCATCAAAACCATCTCTTTAGAGGCAAATCATTCTCTCATTTTTTGCAGGTGAGAAACTAATACTAAGTCAGAGTAAGCTAATGACAAAAGTCAGGTCAGTCTTTAGTAACAAGGCCAATTACAATGCAGTTGGTGTTTTTCCCAGTTCTATCTGTTTGACCATAAGGGCTGGTTGACATTTACAGATTAGCTCCATTTGAAATGTCTTTGAGGCTCCTAGACCTACCTGCTGCTGTACTCCAAACAGATGCACGGAGAAAACAGTGTGATGGACAAGTAATAAATCAGCTGTCATGCATGCTTGAAACCCAGCACCTCCACCTGCAAGACTGTTCCTGAGAAACAACTTGAAAACCTGATAGGTCACTAAGGGTTAAAAAGTTACTCAATACAATTTTAGCAGCATCCAATATTCCAAATTAAACTACATGCTCTCTCTCACACATATGGATCGCAGTTTGTGAAGCTTACATGTGTACATAGAAATTTTAGAAACATGAGCAAAAGCTCAAGGAATTAGAAAAGAAGGGTAATAAGATGTGCAAAGAAGGAGGGATAAAAGTGGACCCCAGGTAAACAAAAGCAGGAAAAAAGAATCAGGGGTGTCAGCTGGAGGTAAAGAGGTGGACAAAGGGAAGGGTGGTTATTTAAAAATTACTATTTGAAAATGTCAGGGTACCTAATACTTTGCAGGGAAATTTTAAAAATAAAACAAAAATTACTAGCTCTCTGTTAGTAAATTTTTTTGATTAAATTTATACAATAAAAAAAAACCTGAGCAGCTTGGTATTCACCTGGCATAGTGCAGCCCGCATTAATCTCCTCTTGCTATTCCTGGAGCTCCCTAGCATAAAACCCTAGTGCCTGGAGCACCAAAAGACACTGAAAATGCAACAGCCATCAGTAGCCTAAAACGGATGATTCGTTCTTCCAAATGGAAACCTTTTGGCTAAGTAATATTAATTGCCACTGTGTTTAACAGCAAGGAATGGAAGGAATTATCAATAGAGAAATCTTCAAGGAGGAAGCACTTGTTACACACTCTTGCTCACTTGGGAAGTAACAAAACCGCCTCCCCCACATCACAGACCTCCTCCTAAGCAGCTGCATACAAGTGGGATGTTGGTAGGGCAAGAAGACTAACCCTCTTTCTTCTGGTGGTCCCAGTCCGTCATTTGATCCTTACACGTCACCGAAAGAAGGTTGGAACTGTGCTATACATGGATGAAAATAACTCAACAGAAACCAGCAGGGAAACCTGGTGCCCAGATGCAAGGTTACAGCGCTGTAGGCCTGCGGTCACTTACGAACTGTGTGAGCAAAAGCATTTACAAGATGAATGCGAGAAATACAAAACATGTGTGAATGTGCTGCACAAAGATTTACTGTGCTACTGCACTTTCCCAGCTAATCAGAAGCCCACCATTTAGTATCTCAAGGACGCACATTAGGCAGGAATAAACAATGCAAACCAGTCTGTTTCAGAGAAAGCTAGTCCCATCTCTACATAACCTCAATTTAACAAATTTTGATTACCTAACTAAATTATCATAATTATTCACCAAACCCAACCAGAAAACACATCCGGTAATGTTCAGTTATATTCAGACACCAATAACCTCAGAACTTCTACTGTCTATGTCAACGTATTTTAGCATATTGAATGGTTGACAAAAGAGATTATAGCATAATAAGTTTGACCTTAAATGAAACTTTTAAAATGTGTAATGATCCCTATACAGGGGAAGGATACACCTAAGTGGCCAGCATAAAATCCTTGCTAGGAGATACAATCCAATGTATCTAATAGACAAACACAGATTTGTGAATTTCACTCCAGGTATACTAAAGATGCATAGCTCCTCTCTATAAATGATGGAATCCAATTACAGAGAGGCTTCACACTAGCCTGAAGCCTTTCCTCTCGGCTCTAAGTTCTTTTTTATTTCTTTATTTATTCTAGGAGAAATTTATTCAAATTTGTTTATTTTAGCATCATTAATATTACATATTCAGACTACATTTCAATTTTTCTGGTAAATATTTAGTACAGTTCTATCCAATACCAGTGTTAGTAAACTCAATGTAAGCATGCAGAACAGGTTTTTTTCTTGAAATTACTCTTGAGCCCACCACGCCCCTTTTCCCTTTGGCTAAGAGCTAGAAGCAGCAGTTAGCTTTTTGCTGAGGCCGTGTTGAATAAAATATGGGGATATTTTATTTAACTATTTTTTATGCAATATGTTGGTCATATTCTTTCCTTCCCGAACTCCTCCCAACTCATCCAACTTCAACTTAATGCTGTCTCTCTAGTTCTCTCTTTAAAAAAATGGCAAAAATTCAAATATGAAAAAATGAAAACTAAAACTAACAACAGCAAGTAAATAAAAATTCTAACAAAATACCATAATGCCGCTCTAAGTTCTAAAGTGACTGAGGCTGTCTAGATTTGTTACATATCAAAGGATATGTAACATAGGATATATTTGTTACATATCAAAGAATACTAGGCTCTTCTCATTCTCCTTTACAATAGTTTAAAATGTGTTCAATTTCACACACACACAGGAAAACCAAATAGCACTGCTGTTAGCACAAAGAGTTTTATATAACAGGAAACCAAATTTAAGTCATCCAGGGATGATGTAATAACTTTAAGAAATCTGGAATGAATGCCTATTCCAGATGTCACCCGATTCCATGCTGGACCTTCTTCATCCCAGTCTGAAGATGGATGCACCGCTGGGCATAGAATCCCTCTGCTGGGCAGGGGAAATAAAGGAAGGTCAGACAGAAAAAGCATGTGTAGCCTCATCTACTTCCTTTAAGACCTTCCCAGAAGCTTCACCAATGACTCCTACAGAGACAGGACTGCTCTTATTATGCTATATTTTAGGAAGAGAAACTGAGAAATATAGCTATTTTACAAGCACATTAGCATCTCAAAAATGAGAGAAAGAAGCAATAAAAACAATGACTAGCTAGGAGCGTCTGCTACTGCTCTGCTCTAAATCCCAGTTGTTTCTGTGTACAAACCCAATGAGTCACAGTAGGCAAAGTTTCTGATAAAATTTACATGGATTCATTCATCAAATAGTAATTAATTCCCCAATGATATCTAAAACACTTCAGATTGAGCTTATAAAGTAATTAACTGGGGCTAGGGAGTAGAGTACTGGCTAAGCAGAGACAAGAGGAGTTTGGATGCAAAGACCTATGAAAATAAGGAGCGTGGTGGGTCTCCCTAATTACAGCCTCAAAAAGAGGAAACAGACAATCCACGGCACAGTCTGAAACTAGCCATATCCCTGAGATCTAGGTTTTATTGTGAGACTCTACTTTGAAAACATAAGATGAAAGAGCAATTGAGAAAGTTCCCAACATCGATCTCAGGCTTCCACCATCATATAAAAGTATCTGGAGGTTGAATCTTTAAATTTAATTCTAGAGGGTACTAATTGTAGGGTATTACTGCCTATAAAAAGTTACTATAAAATTCTATGGTTTGAGAATACGTGTACTGGAAGCTTTCTCATCACTGAAACCTTAGGACAAATGAGAAGAACTTAAGAGGTATTGTTTATTTTGGCATATTCTTTAACATAGCCCCACCATGGCAGGGAACACAGGGCAACCGAAGTGTCTCATGGCTCTGACAAGGGGAATGTGAAAGTGATTATTCACGTCAAATGGACCTGAAAATGGAAGAAGGGAATTCAGGCACTCATCAGAGTTTCTCCTTTCTCCTTTCTATTCAGTATGGCCTCTCATCACACAGAATGGTAACACTGCATTTAGGATCGGCCTTCCCTCCTCTGCTTAACTTTCCTGGAAACGCCTTCACTACATCCTGCCAAGTTGGCAATAAAAATTAACTACCTCAGTTACAACACTCTGGAGCCCAAATAGTTATTGGTGGAACACAAAGGCTTATGGTAATCTCACGGTGCATAATCCATTTAGCATACTATCTGGAAAGCCAATACTTTCAAATTTTCAAGTCAAGAAACGAAGACTTTGTGATGTGATGTGGATAGACAAGAAACATGAGAAAGCTAGATATATTTTGCATACAAAGGTATACATATGTGTATATATACATAAATCTTCTCTTTATACATATGTATGTATATATACATTGTGTATGTATGTAAATATATATATATATAAGACTCTTCACATACTTTCTTTTTCTTTTAAAGACTGCACACTACTTCCGGTTTTCTTTCTCTACTTCATGTTTAAAGTTTAAGATGTGAACTTTCTGTTCAAGCTTTCTGTTCCTGCCACCCTGCTTGCTCTTTGTTACCATGCTGCTCCCATCATTAAAGACTCTATAACCCTCTAGAACTGTAAGCCCCAATAAACCCTACCATTCCTTCTATAAATTGTCTTGATCATGACATTTTATCAAAGCAATAGGAAAGTAACTAAGGTGACAGTGCATGAGGAAGAGTTATTTTTTATTGTTTTTATTGAACTATACAGTTTTCTCCACTTCCCTTTCCACCCCCTCCCCTTCTATCCTCTCCTGTGACCCACATTCCCAATTTACTAAGGAGATCTTGTCTTTTTCGCCTTCCTACGTAAATCCTTATGTGTCACTATTAGGGTTCTCTTTGTTATCTAGGTTCTCTGGGATTATGAACTGTAGGATGGTTTTCTTTTGCTTTATATCTAAAAGCAACTTATGAGTGAGTACATATGATATTTGTCTTTCTGGGTCTGGGTTACCTCATTCAAAGTGTTTTTTTAGATCCCTCCATTTGCATGCAAATTTCAAGATGTCATTATTTTTTACCACTGTGTAGTTCTCCACTGTATAAATGTACCACATTTTCCTTATCCATTCTTCAGTTGAGGGGCACCTAAGTTGTTTTCAGGTCTGGCTATTACAAATAATGCTGATATGAAAATAGTTGAGTACATGTCCTTGTGGTATGATTGAACATCCTTTGGGTTTTTACCCAAAAGTGATATTGCTGGGTCTTGATGTACATTGTTTCCTAATTTTCTGAGAAAATGCCATACTGATTTCCAAAGCATCTCCCCCTCACATACTTTCAATAAAGAAAGAGTACATTTAAAAATAGATAGTTTTATAAATTTAAAGTATATATAATATATATATATATATTTGATATATATATATCAAATAAATAAATAAAGATTCAGTATAGTTTTGGGTTTTGAGAAATTACTAAAATAGAAATCCAGCAGAAAGTTTGACCTGCTTCAAACTCTACTTTTAGCAATTTCTTTTAAAAGAACAGTAAAAATTACCGTAGCTCTTTTCCACTAAAATAATTTGCACACATACATGTATGGAGGCTTTGTGAATCAGTAATATAAAGTATGGAATTAAGACTAGCAATCCCAAAATTGCTTTTTGAGATTCTAGTTTTAGAGTTTCAATTTCAGCTACCCAAATTATATTTACCTTTTCTGTGGAGCACAGGGGTACAATTTAGGAAGTCTATTCATTCCTGGATGCCTGCATACATCAGAGACAAAAATTATGTTCAACATAGTCAATGTATTTGCTTGATTACTTCAATGACCAACTCAATGAGAGAATGTTTCTCCATTAAGAACCCTATCAGGAGTGCCTCAAGATGACTCAGACTGTAAGTTCTTGCCTTACAAGAATGGCGACCTGAGTTAGACCCCTGGAACCTACAAAAAGTGAAAGGGAGGATCAACTCCATAACATTGTTCTCTAACCATCATATGCATACCATATGCAGTACATATACCATACACATACACTCACTCACACTTGCACACACATACACAGAGAGAGAGAAAGAGAGAGAGAGAGAAAGAGAGAGAGAAGAGGAGGTAGTTTTCCTTTCTTTTTCTTTTTAAAATATTTATTTATTTTATATCATGACCACAATTTCCTCTCCCTCCTCTCCTCTCAGTCCCTCTCCCACCTCCACTCTGCCTCCTCTAACCACTCCTCCACTTCCATTATTTGTATTCAGAAAATGGCAGGCCTCCCATGGATGTGAACAAAACATGTCATATTTAGTTGTAGTAAGACTACCTACCTCACCTTGTATTAAGGATAGGCCAAGCAATCCAGTATGAGGAATAGTGTCCCAAAAGTCAGTAAAAGAGTCAGAGACAGGTCCTACTCTCTCTGTTAGGAATCTCACAAGAAGACTGAGCTACACAACTGTTGTATATACACAGAGGGCCTAGGAGGTCTCATGCAGGTTCCCTGGTTATTTGTTCAATGTGAGCTCCTAAGAACCCAGGTTAGGTGATTCTGTGGGTTTTCTTATGATATCCTTGATTACTCTGGCTTCTACAATCCTTCCTCCCTCTCTTCAGCAGGATTACCTGAGCTCAGCCTAATGTTTGAATGGGGGTCGCTGTATCTGTTTCCAAGAGTTGCTGGATGAAGTCTGATGACAATTAGGCTAGGCACCAATCTATGAGTATAGCAGAATATCATTAGGCGTTATTACATTGACATTTCTTGCCTCCTGTCATATTTGGTTCTCTCTTATGCCTCTGGACCATACAGCCTGATTCCTGGTGCTTCAGGCATCATCAGGGGTGGGCCTCCTGGTGTGGTCTCAGGTTGGACTAGTCATTGTTGGCCATTCCCACAATCTCTGTCCCACCCTTACCCCTACCAGCTTTTCCAAGTTGTATTTCCAGTAGTTATTCTTTAATGAAAAAAAACTCTCAATGTCCTGTTAAATTTTAACATCTTCCATTCAAGCACTGAGGAGAAGCCTAATTCAATTATTATAATTTTGAACCTTTTAGAGTAGTCAGAAAGGACAAAGAGGAAAGAAAACAAAGAGAAAAGAAACAACTAATTAACCAGATGAAAGCACTGTTTTGTATTATTTTTTGAAATGATTGACATACAGCTTTATTTTCAGATTATATATCCCGAAACTGTTTGGAAAAAATATTAGAAATTTCCTAATAACAAGGGATGGGGGAACAACAAACTTTCCGCCTTACAAATCCTCCACCTGTTTATAAGCTTACTAGAATTCTTCAAGACACATGTATTTTTCTGCCTATATATTTGTGACTACAGTCTCAGAAATTTTGATTTGGATGATGCAGGTGATCTCAGAGAATGTGACTCTCTGGCACTCACACAAGTAACACAGGGTATGAAAGAGTTACGGTGCTGCCAGGTTCTTAAGGATCTTGGCTTCAAAGGAAATAGCTGTTGAAGAGAGCTGGTCATCTGTGGAGTAAGCCGTGGCTTGGTGGCCTCCTTTGAATTCCCACTTGGCATCTTCTGGCAAAGTCACATCATCATTTTCTCCCAGAAGCTCTGCCTATCTTGGATTGAATGTTTATTATCCATGTCAAACCAACGAAGGGTTATAAACTGCTGTCTTTTAAATTGGAAATACATCTAAAGATCAGAATAAATCATTCCTTTTAAATATATCATCAGAGCGCAAGACAGCCTTCTTCAAAGCCAGCAGCCGCAATGTAAGTGAGCAAGATTAGCTACACCTCCATGATTATTAGGAAATTTATTAACACTATGCTCAAGAGCACCTGGTGGAGATTTAAAGTTCTTCCCAGGCTTTTAGCTTTATTTCTGCTACAGTTGAATGATGAATAAAAGTTAAAATGTGCTCCCAGTGACAGATTATTAGAACTTGAGACGACATGGCACAGCAACTGACCCATTTCCAGCAGCATCAATAGCAAGGGGGAGGAGGGAAAACAGAATCATGAGAAGCTCTGTCTTCTCTGCCAAATCCCCCGTGTCTCCAGGAGCTGGATTATTTAACTGACAAGTTTTTCCCAAAGAAGTGTTGCTTTTACTTGAGTGACAGTAAGTATTCTCCACTAAGAAGGCTCTGTGAAGCTCATTGCCTGCTCTTAATATACTTCGGGATAGCCACTGGGTTCCAGATAGTCCCCCAAATGACTGCACCTATTCGTTTCAATGAGGCCACACACACTTCATTAGTGACGTTTCCATTAGGCCATACAAACTTTCCCTGCCCCTCTTTAAGTGAGAACATGAAAAAGGACAGATTTCATGCCACTTAAAAGTGGCTAAAGCATGATTTTTAAAACAGGAAGTTTTAAAATGGAATTTGCATTTTGTTTTCAGGGAATGTTTTCCCATATCTTCTTTTCTTTTTCTTCCTTTTATCCAACATAAAGTGTAGGCACTCTGGTCTAAAAATAATACAACACTTTACGTTTTAATAGGCTCATAAAACTCTTCAGTGGTGAAATGTAGTGTCCTTTAATCAAGATTTAACTCAGATAACAATATTTTTCAACTCTCGGCCCCATCTAGTATGTCATATGCTTTAATATATAGCATGAGATTCTCAGCTCCCAAAACTATTCCTTAAATGAATGAACATATTCTCAGTTTTCTATATATTGATCTCACTGATAAATATGAGGAAGTTTACGTTGGCCAGAGACATCCTTTCCCTTCCTAAGACCGACAAATATAGAAAAAGACAAATTACTTGTTCTTTTAAACACAGTTGTGTTAACTTTAAGGTTATTAGGATGAACCTGAAATTGCTGCTGTGGAATTGTTTGACCTAAAATATAAAAGAATTATCACCTACTCCAAGTATTTAAATGGAAATTGTTACCACAGGAATAAGACTCACTTAGGGTTAGTATCAGAACTGAATGTAAACCAAGGCTTCCAGATTCACACCCTGGCTGGATTTGTATTTTAAACATGCACAGCCTCTTCTATTATTTGTCCTTGTATCACAATTTCTGTTTTCTGTTGAAAACTTTTCTGTCAAAGCAACAGGAAGAGTTAGAATGATTTCCCACCTGAAGAGTTACAGAGAGACAACACAAATATTTATCCCTTGACTACTTATTATATGTGGTTCAAGTGAACTAAAAATTCCATACTAACAATGCTTCAGTGAGGGCCACACCCAAGCGTCTGTGGGCAGTACACACTGAATTTGATGGATTGGAGAAAAAGAGAGAAGGCAAAGTTGGGTGAGTGCAGAAAAGGGAATGAATCTGGGAGGAGTAGGGAAGGGGTAAATATGACTGAAATACAATGAAAAATTCCTGAATAAACTAATAAAAATGACAAAAATAATTCCCTTTTAAATATATACTTTTGAAGATAATATGTGTTATAGCTACAAACCAATTAGGAAGCAAGTCCTTTTTAAAATATAAAGATAATATAATGAAATATTAAAATTAAATTATTTGGGATTTTTATAGAATTAACAGGAGATTACTATTGTTATTCTGTACTTTTCTAATATTTTAGGCTAATTCCTTGAAATAGAGCAACTAACACAAAGGGTAGAGAAAGCTCCTGATACATGTTGACAAATTCCCTCCAGAAGCATTGCTGCGGTTCCCAGTGAATCACTAAGGCATTTCATCCTGAGAGTACTGGAGCCCCTCCTCTCCTCTCCAGTGATGTTTGATACATAAATTAATCACTCCTTTCTCTCTGTGATGAGTCACTGGATCACACAATATCCAATTCTTTAACTTGGATAGTTCAACTCATGTCTACGAATAGAGATATGTCAGTACATGGAAATGGAATTTTAATTTGACAGTTCTTTATATCATACAGAGAATGTTTGTTAATAATAAAAATTTCTTGGTGGGAAGAAGGTGAAGAAAATATAGAATATAATGACTTCTTCATAACAGTGTCATAAACTACACTTTTTCCAAAAATTTATTCTCATTTTTACATCCAGTTTGAAGTAGGGGACCCTGAATTTTAACATTGTCTAGTCAATTTGTCTTTCTAGGGAAAAAAAGATTAGCACCTAGTTAAACTTGTGAAAGATACATGATTCCTTCATAATCTACTCCATGTGCATTTACGTATATCATTTTTAAATTAGTCCTTCTGTGTATTTTGGTATTATATCCACAACATCCCCCAACTCCCCCACATACTGCTGCTTCCCTTTTACCCAAATTTGTATTTATTTCACCCATCAAATCTAATTTTTCCTAGCTATATATTCTTAGATATGTGTCTTTCTACTGGAGTGTGGGTTACTTACCAAACTCAACATGTTTTTATTGATTTTATTGAGCTATACATTTTTCCCTGCTCCCCTTCCTGCATCTCCCCTTCAAACCTCTCCTATGGTCCCCATCTTCCCAGTTTACTCAGGAGATCTTTTCTTTTACTACTTTCCATGTAGATTAGATTCATGTATGTCTCTCTTAGGGACCTCATTGTTGTCTAGGTTCTCTGGGATTGTCATTTGTAGGATGGTTTTCTTTGCTTTATGTTTAAAAATCACTTATTAGTGAGTACATATGATAATTATCTTACTGGGTCTGGGTTACCTCATTCAATATTATGTTTCCTAGCTTCATTAATTTGCCTACAAATTTCAAGATGTCATTATTTTTCTCTGTTCTGTAGTACTCCATTGTGTAAATGTACCACATTTTCCTTACCCATTCTTTGGTTGAGGGGCATTTAGGTTGTTTCCAGGTTCTGGCTATGACAAAAAAATGTTGCTGTGAACATTGTTGAGCACATGTCCTATGGTACGATTGAGCATCCTTTAGATATACACCCAAAAGTGGTATTGTTAGGTCATAAGGAAGGTTGTTTTCTAATTTTCTGAGAAATCACAACACTGATATCCAAAGGGGTTGTACCAATTTTCACTCCAGCCAGCAATGCAGGAGTGTTCCCTTTACTCCACAACAATCCAGCATAAGTTGTCATCAGTGTTTTTGATCTTGGCCATTCTTACAGGTGTA
>LOJH01020586.1:14153-24558 GCA_001685095.1 Ellobius talpinus
CTCCAAAACCCATTATCTTGGGCCAGGCTGGCTTCCTGCTTCTAGTGGAGGAGGAAACAGTAGTAAGAAGATGAAGCCATCAAAAACACAGGGCCCTTGTAAACAGCTAGAAATATTTCTATAAGTGTTAGTTACTACTGTTTATCTCAAGATATAAGAATGTCTGTCGTGAGAAAGAAAGGCCTGAAGTTCACCACGGAAACTCCCGCTGACTGCCTCAAAATCTCCAGTCAATTTCTACTGTATTTAAGCCCTGATTCGATGACGTTAACTTTCCTTGCTCTCTCAGTCAAGCTACTTGTCATCATTGCTGGATGTTTCATTCCTGATCTGATGGTGTTTTGCTGTCTATCCTTCTGCTCCCTCTGCTACTTACTATTTAATTCACTTTTGTTTGCTATATACTTAATTATTTCAAAACCTGAAGGACCACCACCGTAGGTCATTTCCTGAACAGTTCAGAAAAGACCATGATACCTTACTATCAATTAGCTTTAATCTATGTAAACCATTAACTTTGATGAGAACAGAAGATAGAAACTGTTCAGGCAGGGCAAAGACCCTAAAGTTCTGAGATTGTCCCTGTTGGAGGCCAGGAATGTCAGAAGAGAGTTCTAGTTCCTGTTTCATGATTGTCTCATGAAAGAGTGCTTCTGACTAAGAGCTCTGCATGATAAAAGCCAAGACTACCTGGACACCTGGGTGGGCCAACTGGATTCACCAGCTCATCTGCTTGTCATACCTCATGCCAGCTTTCTTTCCTTTAGAAAGTCCCCTAGTGTAATCATCACCCCACAGCAGCCAGGAGGTTATGTTGGATCTGCTAGCCATATTGAGTCCTTGCTCTTTGTGGACTGGAAGCAGGGGTGGGGGGGTAGTGCATATGGGGGAGAGGGCAGGTAGAGGACGGAGCTGGGAGGACTGGAACGAGGGGGGAACTGTAGTCAGGGTGTATTGTATCAGAGAATCTATTTTCAATATAAAAAATTAAAATAGAAGGGTATAACTTTCTTCTTTTCTTGTCTTTTATATTTTTCCTTTGGATGTTGGCCAGAGCCTAAATATGCCCTCACTGGGAATCCAGGCTTCTTTACCAGGTCTTTAAAGCACTCCCCACTATGTAGCTGTTTGTCTGCTATGTGCCTGAGCCCATATGTCAGCTT
Organism: Ellobius talpinus; assembly: GCA_001685095.1. Taxonomy (NCBI): domain Eukaryota; kingdom Metazoa; phylum Chordata; class Mammalia; order Rodentia; family Cricetidae; genus Ellobius; species Ellobius talpinus. The sequence goes on from LOJH01020586.1 coordinate 15,317, forward strand.
AATTCAAACAACATGGTTTTTCTCCTGACTTCTCCTTCTCTGGAAAGTTCCAGAGATTTCCAGCTTGCCTGGGGTTTTCTTTAAATTCTAATAACATTGTCTTCAAGCTTCTATTTGAGTCTATTCTTATATTCTTTTATCAATGAGACTAATAACCCCAAGAGATGATCCAAATTTCTCCAGTGTTGTGGTTTGAATGGGGATGGCTCCTGTAGGCTTATATGTTTGCAGCCATTTAGTAGGACTATTTGTGATAATTAGGAGGTATAACTTTGTTGGAGGAGGTGTGTCACTGAAAGTGAGCTTTGAGGTCTCAAAAGTCCACAGCAAGCCCAGTGCCTCTATCTCTCAACATGTTGCCTATAGATCAGTATGGAGTTCAACTACTTCTCCAGCACCATGTTTGTCTGCCTGCCACCATATTGAAATTGGACTAACCCTCTGAAGCTGTAAGCCAGCCCCCAATTAAATGCTTTCTTTTTGTGAGCTGCCTTCATCATAGTGTCTTTTTACAGCAGTAGAACAGTAACTAAGATAGAAGTTTGAACCAGGGACTTGGACATCCCTGTGCCAGGCCTGATAATGCTGGTGTTTGGAGGAATATGGAAGACTTTGGACTAAGTAAAGTGGTTGAATGCTTTAAGCAGGGATTAAGGGTCCATCCTAGTAAGAACATGAAATGCAGTAATGTTGAGGGCAGTTTGGATTGTGGGGCCCAGCTCAAGAGGTTTCAGAAGGAAAAAATATTAGAAGGTTTCTAGAGAAAGTGTCCTAGAGACCAGCCATTCTTATGATATTTTAGTAAAGAATGTGGCTATTTGCCCTTCTCCTGAGACTCTGATGAAGGCTGAATTAGAGTTTGGATTAAGATAATTGACAGAGGAGATTTCAAGACAGTCTAGTATTGACTTTCTAATGTGATGTTCAGTGATCACTCTTATGAGGACCTACAATGAGCATATGCAAGCAGGGCAAAAAGAAAGACAAAATGAGCAGGGTTTTTTTTGGAGAAAAAGAGAATCAGGAAATGTAATGTTGGAGCCAAATTCTGTTCTCAAGCTGATAAGAAGCTCAAAGAAAAGCCTGATGCCAAATGGCTTAAAGGGAATGGTAACCCCAGGATAAGACCCCACCCAGCTAAGTTTCCAACAGGTGAAAAGAAATCAAGCAAAGCTTAATCAGCAAGGGAAAACAGCAACAACAGAAAGCTTATGCAAATGTAATTCAAGAAGTCAGGTAGGTTCTAGCTCTAGCAAGCAGAAGCACTTGGCAGCTTTGTCACAGGGCTCTAGCTTTAGAGATAAGAAGGATATAGGAAAGGACTTGAGGAATTTTCCTCTATGCTAAGGAAAACTGCTGAGGACAGGCATGTGGCAGGGGAGTCCCTGTATGGAATCCCAGAGGGACCATTTCATGAAAGTTGTTAAGGCAAAGCCTGGATTGCATTGGAGACCCAAAGATACTGGAGATGCCAAAACTGTGGGATATCTGCCACAGAGAGCTGTTAACATGGTATGAGATTAGCCCAAGAGAGAGAAGCATACTGTAGTTAACAACACAAGAAGGAGGAGATATCTGAAGAACACTTGGACATCAGATATGGAGAGGCAGAATTTCGAGTGTGTCCTGTTTAGTTTCAATCTTATTTTGGTCCAGTATTTCCTTACCAGACTCCCTTTCCTCCGTTTCAGAATGCCATGGATCAGAATGTAGCTCTCAGCCAGGCCTGACTTCCAGTTGTCATGCTGCTCAACATAATGACAACGGATTAACCATTCAAAGCAGTAAGAAAGCCCCCAGATAAACACTCTCTTCTATAGGTTGCCTGGTCATGGTGTCTCTTCAGAGTGATAGAACCAAGACACAGGTGATTGCTAACACATGTGATTCCAGGGGACATCCCCAGATTTCCAGTAACAATTTGATCCTTTTATAATTTGAAGAGTTAAAATTGTTAATGTTATTTTACAGGCTTAAAAAAAAAGTCAAAACAAACTAATTGCTACGGTAAATTTTAAAGAAACTGTTTGCTTAAATTAAATAATAAACCAGTTGCCATCAGAACTGGAATGTGTCCCCAGACACATCAGTTCCCAAACTAGTGGCCTAGACTCCTAGGACTCTTCTGCCTCCATTCAGGCATCTCCTCGCATGGAGCTGGATTCATACCTCATTCTCAGTTGTATCTCAGATTTGGGGCAAAGGGAAGTTGTTCCATAGTGTGGAGGGTGTGGGTTGAGCCCACCAACCATGCTGACTGACTTCCAGGTATAATAGACACAGATGTACTGGTCGGGTGGTTCTTTGGAGCAAGTTTACTTCTTGGCATCAATTTTCTACTTTTCTTTCAAGTGTAAATGATATCATATGCAAACACATTTGCTTGTCTGTTCTGCACACTACAGGGATTGACCAAACTTGGGCAGCAAGGGGATGAAGAAAGGATTAGCACACAGAGATGCAGAAAAGCTGGGATGGGAAAAGCCGGGGTGGGGTTGTCTTGGCTCAGTGGAGTGGCTGCAACACTCCAGAATCTCAGCTGGTTTGTCATATACAGTTGAACAAGGATTCAGGGTTAATGCACACTGCTGAGCCAGAAAGCCAGATTATTCCATATAGATAAACAAGGAGGCAAGGGTTATTGTATATACCTGAACAAAGAGTCAGGTTTACTAATTTGTAGAAGTCTTTGCAGGGAGCAATCTTCAGACTGTGAGTACTGTGGGGTGGGAGAAGAAATCAATGGCAGGGATTTTCTGCATGCACTGCTAACATTCGTACTCAGGCCGAGGAAGGCTTGCCATCCCTCAGAGCCTCCCCTCTTTGTCTCTCCCATAGGTCTGAGGCATAGATTTTCTTGACATTGCCATGATCATGTCACACAATACACAGCCATCCATGCTTCCTAAAGTTTGGGAAGAAAATTTGATTCAGCAATAAAAGGGATTCATCTGACGGTCATTGATTGTGTAAGCCTAAAATTACAAAATTATACACATCTAGTGCTCTTTATAATATGAAAAATCTTTAGAGAAATTTCTCTGAATTTCATCTCCCAAATTCATGTTTAAGCTTTACTCCCCACTAATATATTTGAAGGTAGGGTATNTTGCTGTGAAGAGACACCATGGCCATGGCAACTCTTATAAAGAAAACATTTAATTGGGATGGTTTGCTTACAAAGTTAGAGTTTCAGTCCATTATCATCACAGTGGGGAACATGGCAGCATGCAGGCAGATGCTATGTTGGAGCTGAGAGTGCTACATCTTGCAGACAACAGGAAGCTGACTGACACACTGGGTGGTATCCTGAGATTAAGAAACTTCAAAGCCCACCCTCAAAATGACACATGTCCTCCAAAAAGGCCATACCCACTCCAACAAAGCCACACCTCCCAACAGTGCCACTCTCTATGAGATTATGGGGGTCAATTACATTCAAATGGCCACATGAGATTTGGCAGAGGTAATTAGGTCATGGTCAGGACAACAGAACCCATAAAATGAAATTAGTGTCTTTATAGGAAAGAAGGAACACAACATTCCTCTTTCCTATTGCCTATTTGAGGACACAAAAAGAAGATGGAAATCTGACAGCCAGTACAACTGCTGGTCACAGAGAACTGAACAGGACTTGCAAGTATCCAGATTTTAATAAGAGAATGATTGGTGTTTAAGCCACCCAGACTTTGATATTTTGTCCTAGCCACCTAAAACAATTTAACAGGAACCTTTCCCAGGAATTCATGGGCAACTAGAAAGAATCCTAAACTGAAAATTAGGGAGCCTTAATTTTAACCATGGTATAGATACTGCCAGGAGTGATCTTCAGCTCTCATTTTATGCAATCCCATTTTACAAACTAGTATGTTAAATGCCTCAGAGGGTTTCAATATTCAATATTTCTATGGTTTGGTCTTGATTGTGCCTCATGCACTGCATGTGAACTCAGAAGATATGCTTTTATAAAGTCATGTGCTCTTCCAGCAGGCCACTTGGCCAGAGATTCATTAAATCATTAGCTGAGGGTTAGGGATGAAATCCAAATAATGTCAGGTATTTTGAGGACAATTACTTAGAAATGGTGAATGGTATTAATACCTAATTTAAAATTAGACTCCCTGTTTTTCTCCTTGAACCCTAATCTACCTCACCACCCAAAGTCAAAGGAATTCTAGGCAGTAAAAATTGTTTCTTTACAAACTGATTCCTCTCATATTTATCTCTGAAATTCAGGTCAAACTGCACTTAATATTATACTCACTTTTATCTAAAAAGAAAAAGAATAAATGATAAAATACTGACAGGATTTTAAGGTGGGTAGATACAATTAAAAATTATAAAACTGCCTAAACCACTGGAATACAGTATTAATTTGAAGATATACCTTGATTATCTATATTATAGACCAACACAGTCTACAATGGGGTCATTTCTACTTTCATCCGACTCTGTCCATAACCTACATAGATGTTGTAAGAATCAAGCAAGTTTCTTTTGCAAGACGTTTCACCTGATTTTATTCTCAATGAGAGGTAGGAACTGGTATTACAAACCAATATATATGTATATAAAAATCACTATATATAGTGATATTTTATATATATAATATTTATATATAATTACTTTGTAGTGATATTATATATATATATTATCACTGTGAAGTAAAGTTAAGACACTATCTTGGAATGAAATCAGGTTAGGACAAATAAAACTTATTTTTACTCAAATGAATGGATTCTGTCATAGTTACAGGTATGTTTAAAAATACTATTACTTCTCTTTAGAAGTTTTGAGTAAAAAGGAACAATGCATCTGATGGGGTTGCAGTAAGGATTAAACAAAACAGAGCATGTCAAATTCTTACAGAGTTGGTAGGCATATAGCAGATTCTGGCATACAGGAAGCAAGTGATAACCATTTCATTTGCTAACAATTCTATTGGGCTCCATAAAACAAGCCCCAAGAGCAGATAATTAACCAAACAAATAAACTTTTTTTTTTAGGCAACAGAACTGTGGCAGGCAGCCCAGGACAAATAAGGAAACTCCATGTTGCCAGCATCTCCCATGGGCCTCTCATCTTCCGATTTGACTGTTCCAATGCTTTTAGAGTTGGCTTCTACACACCCAGAACTCATTGACATCCAAGGAACTAGAAAGACATGTGCAAGAGCACACTTCAGTCAGTTCAGCCCTTTCATTTCAGTGAATCCAGAAAAGCGCAAACTCCAAGAGCCCACATAGCAGAATCTGGTCATGTCACCTATTACAGTTTGTTTATGAAGAGTGACATGACTATAAGAATAGGTTGAGGCATAATTGGGACAACTGTATCACCTCTCTCCCAAGGTTTAGAAACTGTAGCAAAAAAGGGAGCCAGTGAGTGGGAGTACTGGAGGGAAACAGTGTTTTCTAGGCATCAAGGACTACTAGACTTAAACTCACAGCAGCCATAGTTACCTACACAAAATCAAGCCAGTCAAAGTTCTAACATAGAGGGGAAAAGATTCAAGAGGCCCCATTCCTAACTGAGGATCTATGGACAGGTTATTGTTAACAGATGTTTCTGTCCTGCCTGGTCTCATAGCCTTTCAGTACCGAGGAAACATACAAAGGCTTATATTAATTATAAACTGCTTGGCTTGTTAGCTCAGGCTTATTATTAACTAGCTCTTACAACTTAAATTAGCCCATAATTCTTATTTATGTTTAGGTATGTGACTTGGTACCTTTTCTCAGTGCAGCATTCTCATCTTGCTTTCTCTGTATTTGGCTGGTGAGTGACTGACTCTCTACCTTTCCTCTTCCCAAAATTTTCTTAGTCTGGTAGCCCCCCTATACTTCTTGCATTGCTGCTGACCAATAAGTGTTTTATTAAACCAATATAAGTGACAACTCTTTACAGTATACAAGGGCATTATCATGTAGCATCCCCCCTCTTTTTTCTTTTCAAAACAAGAATTGATAGTTAATGATCAGGAAAAAAGCTAAACAAAGATTAGATTCAGAGTTCTGGGAAGAGGAAAGGTAGAGTCAGTCACCAGCCAGATGCAGAGGAAGCAAGATGAGAATACCTCATTGAGAAAAGGAACCAAACCACATGGTTAAACATAGGCAAGAATTATGGGTTAATTTAAGTTGTAAGAGCTAGTTAATAATAAGCCTGAGCTAATAGGTCAAACAGTTTATAGTTAATACAAACCTCTGTGATTTTCTTTGGGACTGAGTGGCTGTGGGACTGGGTTGGACAAAAACTTCTGTCTACAGGTTATAGCTTATGGGGACTGGAAGCGCCAATTTTCTTTAAGAGTGAGTTTTCTGGTTGGTTGACCTTGCTCCAGGGAGTCGTCCACACATTGTACCCACTGGGTTATTAAAAAATGAGGACATGAAGTTAGAAGGGATAAGGAAGTCTGAGGATATGGGAAAGAATGTAGGTAAATATAATCAAAATATATCCTATTAATTTGTAAAGAATAAAAATATTTTTTTAAGTTGAGAAATATAATTTATCACAAAGTGCACAGCTACCACATATAAAACCTGGCCTTGTTGTTATTTCAGTGGTAGCATTAAGTTAATTCTCATTTATCCCAGTTATTGCTTTGCTGTAATTCAATTGATGGAGAGAGAGAGAGAGGCAGGAGAGGTTAGGTAAACAGCCAGAACGGTTTTCCATAACTGTTTTTACTGTGCATTTACACGTCATGAAGTCTATCTAAATGTATCAGATAATTTTGTTTTCTAGTACTAATTGCAATTGGTTGTCTCCCTAGGATAAATGTTTTTAAAGGTTCATATGTAATAAAAGAAATCTTTGGCTCTGGTCTGACGTACCACCAACGTCACTGTCCCTGTTGTTTTCAAATCTCCATTCAAGTCTGAAGCACCATTTTCCATGAGTCATCTCCATTATCCTCTGAGTCACCACATACATAATCAGTTTCACATTATCTGTCTTAGAAGTCACAGTTTCCTTCTGCAGAGGACATGAGGTCTTCTTGCTTCTAACTGAGCTCAAATCTCCAGCTGGCTTCCAGCTAAGTCTAACTCAGAGTAGTTCCAGCAGCCTGGCCTGCCAATCAGACACAGCCTGCAGCATATTCAAAGTTAATTTTCTTGTGCCCACTTTGGTCTTCTGGAGTCAGAATCTCTGGGAGTAGAGCCCAAGAATATTTCATTTTAACAAATACTTCACATGGTTCTCATTCATGCTCAAGAAAGAGAATGTCCTGGTGTTCTTGCTACTTTTAGCACCCTAAATACTCAGTACTGGAGATGTTCCCACTCAGAGAGGAACAGAATACTCTCTGCTGTCAATTATTCACCAGCAGGAAATGCTGTTGATACTTTTGGTTTAATTACATTGGAATAAAACCCAGATGACTCTGGGAAACATGAACATACCAAATATGATAAAATAGAGCTAATTGTACAGCATGCTGCTGTATGAGAGACAATAAATTGTAGCTTATTCAGTCGCCAACTGCTCATTGTTTCACCCTCTCAGCCCTGTGTGTTGCAAAATGCCAGAAGCATTGAATTAAAAATAGTACACAGCTTATTGTCCTATTCACTGTATAAAGCACAGGGAAGTTTGCTTGTAGGCAAATCCAAACTGGATTCTGTAGGTCCCTTAATATTTAATGAGAAGTATTGGCCTCTATGGTCCTATATTGACATTAAAATTGCCTATTAGCTTTACCTAATAATTTCTAAAAGTATAATATTTCAGAATGGTTTGTAGTTTCACACAAGTGTGTGTGGAGGGGGAGGCATGTGATGCATAAGTAGAAAAGCAAGTACTGAGGGTTCAAGGTAAAGGAATAGAGGGGTATAGAGGAGGAAATGGGCAGAAGAGTCACAAAACAAATTATGTATGAAAATTTCATAACAAAACTTATTGCTGTTCACACTAAATAAATATTTTAAACAACTTCTCAAAGGTCCCTACTCAAAAATATGCAAATATAAGTAAATGTTCTTTTCCATTCATTCTTTTGGTCTGAAATTCATTCATGGAACGCCTGGAGCATACCAGGCATCTTATAACGATACTAGGAGACATTGAGTAAGTGAGATTAAAGAAATAACATTGGGTCAGCTATACAAAACAGTGAGTAAACTATTTGAGATGATAGAGGTGTCACATCTGAAAGTTTAAGCCTTGGAGTACAGCAAGAAGGCAAGTGTAGCTAGTTGCAAAGTCAGTTAAAGGGTGAAGATGATGGGATGTGATGGAAAGAAATATCTGGTGCTAAATTCTCCAAATTCTTTTAGGCAATGGTGAGAAAGTCACTGATGATTTTGAGGAGGAGACGACTTGATGCGTTTTTAAAGAATGATGGTTTTCATTTTTAAAGAACTATAAATTGTGTGCAGTTATGACAATATGAACTATTATGTGCTTTTTACCAGTAGCCCTCAATGTTAATACCTAATGATATTGTTGCTGATGATCACAACCATGTACTGGCACTGAGACACTGAGTCAAGAACAGTTGCATCAGCCCCAAGGGGATATACCCTCTGCTTGCTTTTCTCAGCCACACCCACTTCTCACTTGGCCTTCTGTGACTGATTCTGAGCATGAAGTGAGCCAAGTTTACTCATTTCTAAACATCATTTAAACATAAGCATGTAGTACAACACCTTTGGGGACTGCCCTATACTCTCAAAACTTAGTGCAACATCCTTTGAGGGCTGCCCTATACTCTCAAAAGAATTCTCTGGAGCCTATTGTGTCTATCATAGTCCATTTACCTTTATTGATGACTTGGATTCCATGGTCAGGATACACAACACTTTACTTAGTGATTCATTTACTGAGGTAAATTCTAGATTGCTTACAGATTGAGGATAAGAATAATGCTGCTATCAACATATGTCTAAAGACTTTCATGTGACAATAGGCAATGAACATATATTTGGTAAACTGTTATGTATTGTTTGAGCTCACCGAGAAGCTGGCTATGGAAGCCAGGTTGCCCCTTATCCCCTGTAGTAGGAGGCCGCTTGTTCATTTCCCAGCTGCCCAGACTCCCAAAATAATCACACAGAAACTGTATTAATTAAATTGGCCCATTAGCTCTAGCTTCTTATTTGCTAACTCTTACATCTTAATTTAACCCATCTCCCTATTAATCTGTGCATCATCACAAGGTCATAGCTTACCAGCAAATTTCAGCATGTCTGTCTCCAGCAGTGGCTCTATGGCTTCTCCCTAAGTACTCCTTCTTT
>LOJH01020586.1:24689-34838 GCA_001685095.1 Ellobius talpinus
GTTTCTTTATTAACCAATGGTATTCACAGCATACAGATGGGAATCCCACATCAATCTCCTGCCCCTGCCCCTCTTGCAACCAAAGCCTGTTTGTATCAAGTGATTTCCAGGCCCTGTGTCCAGGGAGCGGCAGCTATTCCCGCTGTGGCAGGGAGGAGAAAACAGCCTTAAAGCCCAAGAACAGAAACACCTTGCTCCTGGAAATAGGTGCAAAGTCTACCATTTCCAAAAGAGATTGCTGCTGTTAATCCAGAGGTATAAAAGTGTTTTAATGCTATTCTCTCCTCCCTGCCACAATGACATCACCATTTCACCAGTTCTGCTTGCATGTGAGGGTTTCAGTAGCTTTGCAGCCTTGTCAACACTTGACACATACAGCTTTCAAGTTGTTGGTTGTTTTGTTTCCTGCTACCATTCTAACATAATTATATATGGGAGAATACCATTATGGTTTGAATTTTACTTGATGACAAGTGTCTTTTAGTATCTTCAATGTGTTAATATTGACTTCTGTGAAGTATCTGTTGGTATCTTGGGCCCAAATATTACTTGCATTTAGTCGATAGTTATAGGTGTGATGTGGGAGATGTATGCTATGAATATGGATTTATTGCTATTGGTTAATAAAAAAGCTGCTTTTGGCAAATGATTTAACAGAGTAAAACCAGGCTGAAAGAGAAATATAGAGAGAGGAGGCAGAGTCAGAGAGAAGCCATGTAGCCACCAGAGGAGAAAGATGAGAGCCACCAGCTGGAACCCTACTGTTAGGCCATGAGCCTCATGGTAAAATATAAAATAATAGGAATGGGTTAATTTAAGATGTAAGCGTTTGCTAGGAATACAGTAGAGCCAATGGTCAAGCAGTGTTGGAATTAATTACAGATTTCTGTGTGATTATTTCTGGTCTGGACAGCTGGGAAACAAACAAGCAGTCTCTCCCAACACATGTGGGTGATTCTTTGCATTTCTATCTCACTCACATAAACTTAGTTGCATTTTAAGATGTCAAACTTTAATATCTTAGGATAAATATGACTAATATCATTGAAAATTAATTTTTCAAGAAATGGTTATGAGATTTTATCTATGTTTTATTGAGTAATGTTTCTATAGGAAAGTCTATCTATGCCAAGAAAGGTTCTACTAATTCTAAGCCTTTGAATAAAACTGATATTAATTTTATAAGCTACATTTCCTACCATGGTAGAGTTAAAAAGCGACTAATACCCGTTATCTTTATACATACATTGTCACAAATAAAAATGAAAGCAGTTATTTGACTATCATAATCGACTGAAATGTGCTTCTTTTATTCTTTTATTTTAAATTAAATAAGCAAAAGAATATCTGGATTACTCTCTTTGCATATTCTGTATATCTAAACATAATTTTGACAAGTGTCCCTATTAAATACAGGAAAACATTCAGTAGTTAAACAGAAAACACAGAAGTATTAATCAGGATGATTTGATACAAGTAACCTTAGTTGCTCTCTTCAATAGTCAGCAATCCCATGACTGCATTCTCCACCACACCCTGCCTTATGCTGTCATACACAGGGATTGATGGCTGCATCTCCTTGGGGGACACAGCTTGCTGTATTGCTTGCACGAATCAGTAATAATCTTATTTAATTAGAAATTCCATGCCATATGGTAAAATGCATACATTTCCATGAATTTTGCCAAACACAGTTGTTTAATTACATGGACAACTAAGAAATACAGCAAATCCATCCCAAGAAAATATGCACATGCCCCATGGAATACAGTCCCCTCCACACTCTGTCAGGTCATCCACTGATTTGACTTCTGTCAATGCAATCTAGATTTATGTCAATTATAGAATTTCATATACATGAAGTAATTTAGTACAATCTCCGTTATGGCTCTATTTGCTCCACATAACATTTTAAATATTCAGCTCAATTTTGAACTTGAATTGTGGAGCAAATTTAATAAGCTTTTATGGGTGTATTCAACCTTTGGGCAGTATGACTTGTAGCTTCACTCTCAATAACTGTGTCTGTCATCTACATAGTTACACAGGATGACTTTGGGCCAGTTACTTAACCTTCATTCTCTCCTCTGAGAAATGATCTCATAAATACCTTCCCATAGGGTTGCTGTGAGAATTAACACCAAGGTGCCTGGCATATCAAAATGGTTAGAAACAATGTGCTCTATATCACTAGAGAATTTTTCTTCACAATCTCCTCTTACTAAAGGGGAAAGGAGAGGTAATTCTGAAGTTTCTACAAATGTTATTCAAGCAGCTGTGCTTTATAAGAGGAATCTGCATGTATACACACGCACGCACACACGCACACACACACACTCTCCCCCCCACCATCCTAACTCTTCTTTATTGACTGGGTATTCCTCTGAATATCTGGATTATCATCCTTTTTGGGCCTCAAGTAAATGTGGGGAAGAACACCTGTGCTTTTCCTGCCCTTCTCAGAAGAAACTATCAAAAATTTCCTAATATTTTCCATGAAGAGAGCACAAAGCCTTCTTTCTCCCTACCAGAGAAAGAGAGAATGGGAGAACAGAACTACAGCCTCCAGTAGCTCTTCCACGAGAGATCAGTGTGAATGACTAAATCCAAACCCCCTCTCCTCTTGAGACTTCATCCTTTCTGACCTCAGACTCCATCAGAGGAAGAATGGCAGGAAGAATTATGTTCCCATTCTAATTATTCACCTGTGCCAAATTCCCTTTTCATACTAGAAAATGGTTGGTTTCCATCTTCATGTGCTATCTAACACCCAATGTTCTGTTTCCACACCTTTCCATATCCATCTGCTGCATCTCTTCCTCTGGGGGACACCCATGATATTTGAATGTGAAAATTCATCCAGAGGAAACATGGGCCATGGAATAGGAGATATACAATTGCTCCAGCAATTAATCACTCTCTGGAGTAGAGCTAGTGGATTCAGCAAACGGCTGCTGCTTCAACATCCTCATGACTTGGTTCACTACTGCCCATCTCTGCTCAGGCATTGCCTCCAAAGTGGCAGAGAGTGCAAGGGTCACCAATGGAAAGGCAGTTCTCAAAGATCTTCCTCATCTTAGGGTTTCTATTGCTGCAATGAAGCACCATAAACAAAAAGCAAGCTGGGAGAAGAAAGGGTTTATTCCAGCTTACACTTCCACATCACTGTGCATCACCAAAGGAAATCAGGACAGGAATTCAAGCAGGGCAGGAACCTGGATGTAGGAGCTGATGCAGGGGCCATGGAGGGGTGCTGCTTACTGGCTTGCTTCACATGACTTGCTCAGCCTGCTTTCTTACAGAACCCAGGACCACCAGCCCAGGAATGACACCACCCACCACGGGTTGGGCCCTCCTACATTGATCCCTAATTTAAAAAAAAAATGTCTTGCAGCTGGATCTTATGGAGGTGCTTTGTCAATCGAGTCTTCTTCCTTTCTGATGACTCCAGCTGGCGTCAAGTTAACACAAAACGAGTCAGTGCATTATTTATCTCCAATTTTCTTTCTCCAGCTCCACTAATGCTGATTTAAGGCTTGGTTCAGCATGTAGTGGAAAATATTTTTTCAAATGCACAAAAATCTTTTCTAGACAGCTAGCACTTTATCCCAGGAGATTAACAGGGACTCTAGGGAAAACCAACTCTTCCAGGCATATGGCCAAGCATTCACATAGACATATTTGTTAATAGCAACATCATGGGAAAGAAGATGTGGATGAACACATGGCACCACATTGAATTCTGGGGCATTCACTGGCAACGTCTGAGCTTCCCTATTTCACTGAGCATAAGAAGTTGTAAATTGCAAATTCTAATGAAGAGACTCACATTTAGCTATAATTTAAAGAATGTTTAAGTTTCCATTATTCATTCTAATAAATATTTCACTTCTTCAATGATAAAAAATGGAATACAATTCACACTTTAATGAAGATGGATATTTTTAAAGGACTTTATGAGGAACAGTCATGCTTGTTTTTGACAGAATCCACATTCGCCAGCTGTGTCAATCTACTGCTCTAGGTCAGGAAGGCTAGAGGCCACCTAAGCTCAGTGACTCCCCCATGCATCCACTATGGATGGACACTAAGAATGGGAGAGAAGGGAGGTTTTACATCCAACCCATGGAAGGGATCATCGAATGTCCATTTCCCATGTTCTTTGCTCCTGGTGTCAAAATAAAATAATAAAAAGGTAGGGTAGAAGATGGAAGTAGCTTGAAGCTTTAAAGTTTAGGGGGGACCACATAGGAGAGCTTTTCAACATTCTTCAGAGGAAGAAATGCCTGTGTGTTAATACAGCAGTAATAGGGCTGGTCTATTAAATTCTCATGGATTACACTGGTTCACGAGAGCCAATATGGATAGGTTGTCTAATTGCTGCCACTGCAAGACATTGGATGCATGCAATGCAGCTCTCTTTATTCTCTCTAATTTTTACTAACAAAAGGAGATGGTGCATATCACTACATACTTCAAAATGCAAAGAAAATAAAAATTGGAGAGACGAAAGAGAACTGCTTTGCATGTGTCTATTCTTCACTTTGGACTTCCAGAGTCATTGTGCCTTTCCCAGCTTACTCTACATTGGCAGTGGGCTATGCAACTTTCACTTGGCCACTCAGCTGAGGTTCAGCTAACAGCCTGGTCAGTGCTCCTCTGCCCACTTCTACCTTATAGAGGTGCTTATGCTATTTGAGGAAGAGATATTGAAAGGTATTATATATTTATTGTCAATCACGGTCTTGAGCATCACAGTTTAACTGTACTTAAAATGTTCATTGTTTTCTATTTTTCCCGGACAACATTTCTACTGGTTTATAGAACATAACACAGTGTTTTAATATATGTATATTTTGAGGGATCATTAATTCAAGGTAATAAACAAATCTGCATCTCATATAATTATCACTTTTGTTGAAAGAACATTTAAAATCTACTCTCTTAGTGATTTTCAAACATTCAATACTCCATTATTAACTGTGGTCAAGATGTTATGGGTTGCAAGTCTTGAGTATTATAAGCTGTTTTCTTAGCCTCTTTCTTTTGTCTGGGGTCTGAATCTTGCTTTGTGGGCGAAGCACAAGAAAAACTGTTTTGCTTTTGTCTGTATTTGCCTTTCTCTCCCTGCGGATTCTTTTGTTTTTGCCTCTTTAACTCTCTTTGTTTGGTGTGCCTCTTATAAACCATGTAAGAAGTGGATTTTACTTTGTCAGCAAGCTAAAGTGCTTTCATCTAGCAGACAATACGACTGTGCTCATTAGTATGCGAGTATGCTCGAGCTCAGTCTGTCACAATGGTTAGGCTATTTTTATGATGACATTTTATTTATTATATTTCTTGTCTAGAAAAAAATTGTCTTAAAAACCTGAAAGTTAGAACAGTTTCATTTTCCCCCAATCACTCATTTATTTGTCTTGTTCTTCATCTTTTTTGCTAACCTCAGTTCTCCTTAATATTCTACTACGTAGTGTATCATATTTAAATAGACCATTGACTCCCAGCTACTAACAATAGAAATTAGCTTAACCTAGAGATTTAGCTTACTCTCTCCCTCCTCTATTTCTCAAGTTAGTTGTTTCTATTCTGTCAAAACATGTAACTCCTGGGCTGGAGGGATAGTTTAGAGGGTAAAAGTGTCAGCCTTAGAACCCTGATTGCCAGAGTTCAATTTCCAGAACCCACATTAAAAGCTCAATACAGCGGAATGAATCAGTAGCCTCAGCACTCTGTTCTGAGATGGGAGGTGGAGACAGGGGAATTGGCCAGAAGCTCCAGGGCCAGCTAGCCTGGAACACACAGTGCAGCAGGCAGACTGAACAAGAGAGACATTACAGCAACAGGTGGAAGGCTGGATGTGTCTCCTGAAAGTTGTCTACTGACATACACGTATATATTATGGCATGTGTACACATGCTTACACACACACACATACACATGCACACATGCACATACAGACACACACACACAATTTGATTTGTTGCTGTCACCCTATGACCTTACGCCACCTTTGTTTTTAGTTAATTTTAATAGACACTACTTTGAATCCCTTGTCAAATGCTACTCACTCATTTCCTTCTTTTCTTTTCTAAAATTGAAGCTAGAAATTGACCATAGAGCTTCACACATGCTAAGTAATTGCTCTAACCACTGAGATATATCTCTAATCTCTTACTCATTTCTCGATTGAATGAGGATCATCTTTAGCTGACAGTACAGGAATAAACTTGACTATAATGTCCCCAGTAGTTGTCTGTCTTTGTGTCCTCATTATTATGTAAGTTTGAATTTTAGAGGATTTAACCTGTTCTTATTAATTTATGTAGTTTTAGAGCTAGAGTAACCGAAGCTACATTAGAGATGTCAATTCAAATTTGAGCACACTTGATAGCCTGTTATGCAACTACCTTCTACTGTAGTGTGACTTAAAACATTTACAATATGACTATTAAGAGCATAGTTGAATATATGAAAAGTCATGTAACTTATTTGAAAAAGTGGTCTTTAAATCTTCTGCATTTTAAAAAGCAACTGCTTTGAATTTTTTTCAGATTTAAAATTCATTCCCACTTCCTAAGCTTTCCAAATGCATTATAAATTCTTGACCATGAAATGCTCTTTCATGATATACTCTGATAAGTGATTACCTTTGGGTGAATTGCACTTCTCAAGAAACAATTTATTATTGACATGGCTAATCATAGCTGGTAGCAGATCCAGGAATGCTTCAGAAAGCCTTCAATTGCTCTCAGTTTTAAAGGCAACATTTAACTAAAAGAGCAACATGAAGGAATAAGGCAGAACAATGGCCAGGGAGAAGCAAAAGCAGAGAACATTAAATTAGTCAGAAATATGAAATGCATAATTCTGGGCTTAATTTCTAGAGTTGCTGTATCTGAAATGCATTGCTCTTCAGGCAGCTTTTATAGGTATGGGGACTTGAAGTGAATAACAAGTGTGGAAGATTATGAAGTTTAGTGCACACAAGGTCTATGATTTTTTCTTTCCATTGAAATTGATAGGACTATGACTTCAACTATCACCTAATAACCAATGATGCTCCAAATTTTCACTTTTGACTCCTCTCTCTTATGTGTTTCAATAATCATCACCAACTAAATGTCTAACTAACATCTCATCCCAATAATGTGATACTATGGATATTTTCATAAACCTCAACAGAGTTCTATTTTGGAAGTTATATGAGCTTTTCTAAAGTTTATCTAGATGAGTCATAGAGGATACTAGCTAACAACAAACCATGTGAAGAGAGAGAACGCATCCTTTCAGAAACTGAGCCACATTTTGAGCTGGAGTAACTGAAGCTACATTAGAGATGCCAAGGGAAGCAGTATGCAAGACTCTGGCCAAAATATAATAGGAAGAAAATGATAACATTCCGTAAGAGTGGGGAAAATGATTGTTCAACCAATGGGACATGAAACTGGGCAATGAGCTAGTAATAGTGATTTAGAAAAAAGAAATCCAAAGGCACAAATTCTCTCCCAGAACACTGCCTATATAAATTAAAAACTGAAAAGAAAAGGTAAAAATGAAATCATTAGAACAGTTGACTGAGCATATTTTATATGCTACACATATGTCACTTTCTAAATATTTTTAGATTTTTAGTAACGATTGATAAAGGAGATACTGGGAAAATCATCTAATTCTTAATATATATGAAATAGATTTAAAACTGATGATTTAACAATAATTAAGCAAAAAGAGTACAATATCATTTTTAAAACATGATGGACCTATTTCTATAAGTCTAAAATGTGCATAAAGAGTTCTAGAAAGCTATACTACAAAATGATAATAGTAACATTTTCATAGACAGATTAGGATGTAGGTCTCAGCCACTGCCCCAACACCTGTCTGCATGCAGCCATACTCTCCACCATGATGACAATGGACTGAACCTCTGAACCTGTAAGAGACCCCCCATTTAAATGTTTTCTCCTGTAATAGTTGCCTTTATCATTGTGTCTCTTCACAGCATTAGAACAGTGTCTAAGATGCTGACCATATAGGTCATAGAATTATTTCATGTCTACTACAGCAGTAGATAAAAAGGCACTTTTATCTTATTAAGTTTATCTTATTAAGGTTTGTGGGGCAAAACAAAAACACTTTCTTTAGATAATATAATCTGAGCTATTTTGAACAATGTGTTAAAGAGTATTATAAAATGTATTCCAATTTTAAAGTGAAAGGGTTGTAAGTTACCTTTGCTCACAACGGTCCATCCTCAGACTAGGTAAGGCATCCTATCTGAAGCTAACATAGCACTTAGCATCTTTAGAGTCACTGGTTCAAGTAAACTGTGAATTTTGGTTTGTTTTTTCAAGATACAGCCTCTCTATGTAGCTCTAGCTGTCCTGACTCATTATGTAGAGCAGGCTGGCCTTGAACTCATAGAGACCCTCCTGCCTCTGCCTCCTGAGGGCTTGGATTAAGGCCTATGATACTAAATCCAGCTAGACCATGAGCTTCTGTTGTGAGACTCATGTTTATCTTGTTCACTATTGTATCCTTGGCAGCTGCAGCTACCATGGTGCTTGGCGCAATACAGATGCTTTTTTTTAGTAAATTAATATTTAAGTAGCTATGTTGAGATTGAAATTAAAAGTCTTCTTAAAATATAAATTTATTTAGTTTTTTTACATACAGTAAATTATATGCACTGGTACTACACTAACACATTATGACTATGGAAACATAAAAGCATAGAATATTCACAAAGACAAATTTAAAAGCATGAAGACATTTTAAAATAATCACTGATGTTTTATTTCTGTGCACCCTCTGGAATGAATAGCATCTCTCTATTCCCATTTATTCACTGCCATCTTGTCCATCACTTTGAAGACAACTGACCTAAGGAATCAGTACGTATCACATGTCACCCAATGGTAACAGAAACCACAGAGATAAGAAGCTAAGACTTTGTATTTCAGCTCAGTTGTCATCAAGAAAATGTTTCTGTGAAACAATTAGCAGAGATCAGTGTTCCCTTTACAAAGCTGTAACATGGCCCAGCTTACATGAAGACACTGTGGTTGCTACTATATTTTGACTCCACAAACACAGTGTGGGTTGAAACAGCCTGTTTTAGTGGGATCTCTGATTTTTTTGAGTTTAACAACTCTGTATCAGTTGTGTTATAGTGTGGGACCCTGGAGTCCAATCACCGAGGAGGAGTCACCCCAAGAGACCATTTCTCACACCACAGTTGATGTAAGGGTATGAGGATTTTATTAATTCTGTCTTGACAGGGTCTTTCAGCATTCAAGAAGCCAGAAAGACCCTGAATGGCTGGTACAGGCTACTTTCAAAGCAAAAAGCCACAGAAACAAGGCAGGAGTCTAGGGGTTGTTCTTTAACTATTATGATTGGCTTATTTAAAGGGCTATTACCAATAATTGGCTGGAGAGTGGTTGCCAGATCAGATGAGGTAAGAGAAAACATTTGAGGGTTACTTTGCCCCTTTTCCAGGGACTGAGATTAACTGGGTTATCTTGTCCCAATTTTAGGAACGGAGCTCTATTTGGAGAACACTCACAAGGACTCAGGGAGATGGAAAGTNGGCTATTACCAATAATTGGCTGGAGAGTGGTTGCCAGATCAGATGAGGTAAGAGAAAACATTTGAGGGTTACTTTGCCCCTTTTCCAGGGACTGAGATTAACTGGGTTATCTTGTCCCAATTTTAGGAACGGAGCTCTATTTGGAGAACACTCACAAGGACTCAGGGAGATGGAAAGTTCCCAACATTTTAGTATGTGCATGTGTAGTTGTTAAGTCCTTGGTTCCCAGGGGAGGGGGCATTACATCTGAGAGGCCTCAGAGTTGTCAGATATAGCTTTAGAGTTATCCTGGAGTTTTACAATAGGCTGAATATGAATACAAGCTATATAGCAATGGCATT
The DNA here is from genome assembly GCA_001685095.1 of Ellobius talpinus. Classification (NCBI taxonomy): domain Eukaryota; kingdom Metazoa; phylum Chordata; class Mammalia; order Rodentia; family Cricetidae; genus Ellobius; species Ellobius talpinus. Next base: position 34,623 of record LOJH01020586.1, read on the forward strand.
ACAAATTTCCAAGGTATTATGGTTATTAGTGTGCCTCACATACAAAAACACAGCTGCAAAAGAATGAGAGATAGTAATAAATAGTTTGGTAAACATAGTACTACTTATTTCTCTGAGAATCAGTGACGTAGGAGGGTCATCTGTCTACGTGTTACTTTCATTGGTTAATAAAGATACAGCCTTGGCCTTTTGATAGGCCAGCCCTTTGGTGGGTGG
>LOJH01020587.1:0-20417 GCA_001685095.1 Ellobius talpinus
GTGCGGGAGCCGGGCGGGACGAAAAGCAGGCCCGCACTCCCCTTTCACTACACTCAACTGCTCTAGCTCACTCTCTGTGTTCTGCCTTCTCCTACTCTATTTTCAAAAGGCTTAGTCTCAACTATAATAGAATTTTCAAAAAGTCTGAAAAATAACCATCAACACTATGCAACAGCAGTCTTGACAATTCAGTGCTACTACATGACTCCTAGTGCAGCTCCCACAGAGACATACAAGTTGTTTGCTTAAAACAAAATATTCTCTGGTTAACCTCTGTTGTCACGCTCTTTGGATGAAGCAGATGCTACCAACAATAAATTTTAGGTTTATCTTCACCTTTAATCAACTATAACATGAGAATGATGGGAAGGTAGCCTCACTTTAAGACCCCACAGAAGACAGATGGTTTCATAGCTAAACTCAGCCTTTCTAGAGAAGAGAGTGTCCCCTGTTAGAGCAAGGCCTGTCTATCACTTTGAGATGCTAGGATAATTAATCAGGTCCTATGCCAGCAGCTCACATAAAGTATCCCACCTTCACAATGCTCTTGGAGTATAGATATGAAGTGCTTCATTTTATTGTAGAAACAGAAGTTCTGAACAGTTTGAGACTAGCACAAGGTCTGCTCCTTAGTGGATCTCAGCTAAGATGTGTATGGGAATTCTCAGAGTTTTGGAGAAAGTAGTGATATCAGTGAATAAAATGAACAAAAATTCTAGAGTTAAACTGAATGAGCAAAAGGATTTTTAAGAACAAACACAATTAAGAAACTTATGCATGCAAGTTTTAACCATACTTTCTGGATATTGCCCCAACTCATAATCTAGTACCCAAACTACACAGAATTGAGCTGTAAGAAATGCTTGATTTCTTTATGTATCTGTATAGTGTCAGGCAATACGTGGAATGAAATTTGATTTTTAAAATCTTCAAGTCTTCTTAATTAAAAAGACAATTAAAATCAAGATTCTTAAAGTGGTTTATTAATTGTCATTTGTTTCCCTATAACCTGCTTTGAGAAATAGGCATTTCACTTAAACACACAAAAGGGCTTCTGTCTCCTCAAGATTGTAATCCCATAACCAGACTCATTCCAACTGTTGCCTTTTAATTTGAAGTCATAGTTGTACTTGTAGATTAGCCTGTTATCACACCGGATTATCAGTTAGGTAGGGGATGTATTTGCCAAGCAGAATGAAAGTAGTTAATAAACATAAATAAACATCTTAAATCAATCACTCCTTTGCTCTTGATGTGGTGGCAGATATGAAGATCCATAAATTAGACAAAACACATGCAGTGATGAGGAAGGAAGTGCAGGGAAGCCTTCGGACCCTTTGTGGAACTAAGAACCGCAAAACCCAAGAACACATTGGAGAGAAGTGACTTGTAAATAGAATAAGTTTAAAAAATCTGGACAGTCTCCTTATCTGTCCTATTATGGGCCATTGGCAATGAATAGATGAGGAAAAACAAAAAATGCTCATTAGTTAAGAGAAATCATAGGCGTTTAGAGGCTTGAGCTTTCTAGTGTACTTGCTTGTATATAAAGTCAGGTCCTATCACCCCAGTTAACTGGGTTATTTGATATTTCATTGTATCAAGATATCCTCATTTTTGGAGTGCAGTATTAATGGTATGTAACTCAGAGGGTGGTGAGAGCAAATGCCTTGATGCTTTATTAGAAGTTAGAACAGTACCTGGCATATAACAAGCACCAAGAAACTACTCAATACATATATGATATACTTGACTTCATTTTCTACAGTTTGCATAGGGCTAGTTTACAGTCTTTATACTGGGGAGAATTCAGAAAGTAAATTCACTATTCTATTAGAGTTACCACTTTACTAAAAAGCAAGAGTTAAATTAATTTCTGCTGTAAAGAGAATTATTTTTTTTAAATTTATTTATTATATATATAATGTTCTGGGTGCCAGATCTCATTATAGATGGGTGTGTGTCATCATGTGGTTGCTGGGAATTGAACTCAGGACCTCCGGAACAGCAGTCAGTTCTCTTAACCTCTGAGCCATTTCTCCAGCCCAAGAGAATTAAAATTTAATGTACTTTATGGAAAAGAAAAAAGTTTTACATTAAAAGTAAGATAACTTGGGAAAAGTTTCATTACTGTCAAGGCAAATGGCTTGTTGTTCTGAATTTTAGCCACCCCAAAGATGTCTGAATAGCATCCCACACGCATATATTAAAACCCAAGTCTTTTTAAAAACTGTCCATAAGAAGTCCATCAGGAGAGTTCTGTTTTTTCCTATAGTATAACTGTCCAAAAGATGCAGAAAGGCTGTACACTTTGCTTGGGACAAATCCCAAGGAAAAAGGGACCACCAAAGTGGGAAAACCAAATATGCTGTTTTCATGTTCACCAGCATGACCAATTAGCCACTTTGCTGACAGAGATTAATTTATTATTCATCTTATTCCAGCATATGTTTTTACTTGGTCAGTAGACATGAAAAATGACTGATACAGCATACTACAGTATTGAAAATGGTAACTGTGGACTTCAAGGAAACGGAGCTTAGAATATTAAGGAAAATGCCTCTTTCTCCACTTTGGAAACATAATCCAAAAAAATGATGACATTTCAATGACTATGCAGGCATAAATGTTCAGCTATGACAAGATTTTCAGAAATTGATATGAAATATAAAAGGTAGACTATAAAATAATGCCTTGCAAACCAAATAGAATATTCAGTTTCTATATACATTTTCTAGACAAAAATCCCCAAACCTGTCTAGATTAGTAGTGCTGAGAATTATTTCTCTACATCAAATTGTAACACATTTGATCACTGAAAAATATAACTACACAAAAGATGGCGTAAATACACAGACATGAACAAAAGCCTCCTTCATAGTAGCAGGACATATCTCATAAAATTTCAAAGTAGAATCCATCAGGAAAAGAACAGTTCTTTAAAACATGAGTTTGCAGGCTCAGACAAAATGCTACTGGACTAGTACGAGAATACCATGGAGGCCATGCTTCTCCTGACTGCATTTTTTAGATTACATCACAGCCACTTGTAGCAATGTGACTAAACTCTGCAGCCATTCATACTGCAGATAATTCAAATCTTAACACAAATTAGGTATTTCAGAATTTGAAGCTGTCTGTCTAAGGAAGAATCTAAATTACCTCTTCTGTTTATTTACTCTGCATTCCACTGTAGTCCAGAAAAATGGGGGCTGATGACCAGATGGTAACTAGGAGTCAAGACAGGCTGGACCACATAAATAATTACATGCTGTAATGTTAGTTCAACATACACAGATAATTAAAGCAGCCTTGCACAAATACTGTCCAAATTACTAAATACTGCTGCATTGTATTTTATACACATTACAAAGCATTGTCTAATTATTCGCCTGAGGCTTTTATTAATTCTTAGAAATTATCAAATGCTTTTTCTTATTAATGAAAGTTACATATTTTTAAAAAGTCAATTACCAAGTTTTTATGGTACATATAAAATCTATATCCTTGCTTTAGAAAAAATAAAAGATCAGTTCATATCACACAAGGCATTTAAACTGGAGCTCCCATAAACAAAAGGAGTTTCTATAAGATTGACAGGAGCTTTGTAAAATATGCATGTGTATGGAGACACATAACCTGAAAAGATATTAGACCCACACCTTTCTACACTGCCTTGGTTCCCATTCACAAACCTAACTGCCACTATGTCCAGTAATTACCACAATGGAGTTTGTGTAACTGCCTTGATTTTATGCCTGGAAGAGACTCTGTCTGAGACTCGCCATCATTTGCTCATAAAGCCTTTTACTGCAGCTGTTATTCAGCTCTAATACCCTGAGGACATTACTTTAAGGTGAGTTTGAAATGTCATTCTTTATCAACCCATGGACACGTTGCTAGTTACTTTTTGACTAACAATTAGCTAGACTTTCTGGAATGTAGGTATAAATTTATTTTCACTGGAAATTCTTGGCGGCGAAAACCTTCGAAAATGATAAATGAGCAAAAAAAAAGCCTTGTTCTATATTATACATACAATGCATTAAACACCATGTAGTACCACACAAATATATACTTTCTGGTGTAGCAATAAAGAAATCATATATACATATATATATATATGTAAATATATATGAAAACTATATATTTGTGGAAATTGTTAGTAACAGTATGAGTTAGCTATACTTCTTTGGCTAATGTTGAACAGCATTTTGGTAACTGAATTGGAGTCTGATGACAACCAGACATAACTCAGGTCGACAGTCCAATGTAGAGCAGGGTTCAAAGCTAGTTCTCATCACACTGTCATAGTAAAAGCCAAAGTAAAGTATGTGCTTATTAATTAGGAGTTCCTGACAAAATTACCATCTCTCTGATCTTGTTTTTTTTTTGTCAACAAATAATGACCATACACGCTGCCAAGCCTGCGCAGATGATGAAATGAGATACTTTATGTAAAGGTGCCATAGGGATATGTACTTGCAAAGGTAGCTGATTTCACTTTATTCTGTCAAAATTTGAAGGATGCAGTGTTTATGACTAACGCTGAAAAACCTAGCATTTTGGAATATTTTAAAAGTTTCTTTATGAAGAGGTATTTTACAACCTGTGTAGACAAGAATGGGCCAAAATAGAGATCAGGTGGAAAGGAAAGGCATTTATTTCTAAAAAAAACTTTCCTTGAGGTCTTAGCTGAAGGGAGAGCATTAGCCAGCTGAACCCTGAGCCTGAGCCCCATGGCAGGACTTATAGGCACCTAGGTGAGTCCCCACCTGCGCAAATATTGGGACAATCAGATTATTTAAGAAACTTGAGTTCAATATGCATTTACAACACACTGTGATCATATTTATTGTCAACTTCTGACAGGCATCAAGTCTCAAGGAACACTTGGGAGGGGTTCTTTAGATCAGGCTAGACTATTACATGACTCTGATCATACTTTGATATCATACTTTGATAGGTTCATTGAGATGGTAAGATACATCTTAATAGTGAGCAGCACCATCAAGGCTTGGGTCCTGATCTGCCTATAAGAAGAAAGCTGGCTGAACATCTTCATTCAGTATTCTCAAATATGGACATAACTGCTTCAACAGCTCAGGATTCCTGCGGCCAAGAAGATCCTGGTGAGGATGGATTATGTCCTCCAACTGTGAGCCCTGTCCCTTAAGCTGCAATTGTCAGGGTGTTTCATGATAGCAATGGAAAAAATAGGACAAAGATGCCTAGAATCAGAAAAGCTCTGGAAAAGACAGCCAGAGCATGGAGAAATAGAGAGATTCTTACACTCGATGGAATATTAGAATGGAACCATCATGGAGCTCTTTGACAAGGAGTTTTAGTCTTTTCATTGACTAAACAATATACAAACATGCTGAATGTTATTAAGATTGTTAATGTATTAAATATGTGCATAAATGAGAAGTATAAGGTATAGCAAATTTGAGGCTCTGATGGTTCACTAACAGGATAGGTAACAACAGAGAAGGGTGGCTCAATGGTTTTTCTGTAGCAGAAAGGACTCTATTCTATCCTGAGGGATAAGCTTAATCTCATTTAACACCTACACTTAAACCTTTGATGATCAAGTTACCAGATGGAAGTGTAAATGAATGAGATCAGTCCCAGCCATGACCTCCCAAGGGCTTCAAGGAAACATATTTTAAAAAGGAAGAGTATGCATTGGAAGACATGGATTCCATTTCCCATTTTCCTACTGGTTTGTTGTGATCCTGTGGGTGTGACTGATTCAAGTTACTTATACTTCTGTTGTTACAGTGATAAATGAGAATGACGCTCTCATCAAACTTGAGAGCCAAAAGGGACTGATATTCAAAGATGAAACCAATTCAGTGAGTCACTCTGTTAATAACTGGTGGGCTCAGGACTTGAACTCAGTTGATTCAATATATACATAACTACTGCTTACAGTCTCTTAGCTGCTAAATATGAGGAAACTACTATAGTTTGTGTGTCGTCAAGTCCATGATCTCATTTGTTGTTCCTAGTGCAGTAATTAATCGCATTTTCATTTTATGTGTTCACAAAACTGTCTTGGAAAAGAGAAATAGCTTTACAAATTTCACAACTTGGATAAGTGGCAATGTCCAAATTTTCACATGGATATATTTCTGAGAAGTATCACCACCAGACCAAGCTGCCTCAATTATTTACACATCAGTGTAAATTTAAATCAATGAACCTTCCATCTCAAATGCATTTATGAAACAAGTCCAATGTCTATTTGAAACAAGAAATTGTGGTTTTGCTACAAGAAATGAAGGCATCAATTTGAAATAAGGTGATTGTGCAAGGAGCTCTTTCTAGCACATTAATATTTAAGCTAATAAAAGATACTTGTGATAAAATTCAGCTGTTTTATATTGTTACTAAACAATTTTATGATGGAGTATAGATGACAACTGCTATATATAAAAAACTTCGTAGGGTTTTGTTTTTTATCAGTGTGTTTAGAGATACTTGTTTTCAAAGAGGAATTGTGCTTATTTTTCTAAAGATTAACATTTCCTAGTAGCATGCACTTTTAGAGCTAAGGTATAAACACTGATTGGACTAAAATTGCACTGGTTCCTCCTAGCTGTCCCCTCCCCCATGTAAGCATATATGATGGTGCTGGTCCCATTTCTGTCCTGTAAAGCGATGACCATTTTATTTATGACGTCAACAGTAGAAGTGTGGAGCAGCAATGTCTGTTCCAAACATTCAGAGTCAAAAAGTCTCCTGTCCTCTATAGTAACTAATGACCAGAGCTATTAAAGTTTTCATTCAGATAAGATATATTGTGAAAGGTTTTGCTCATCAATTCTCTTGGATAGGATCCAAAAGAAGTAGGAAAGTTGCTATCAACAAGCATGCGGCAGAAAGTTCCTCAGCAGAGTTAATGAACATACCAGTGAGACACCAGATGAGCATGTCTTATATGTAGCACATTGTACTGATGATATATGCTGGACACAAAAATCGTGACTGTATACTTGGAACGATTTCGACTCCAAGAGACTAGCCATTAAGTCACATGAAGGACCCTTTCTGTTTGAGTTTAAAAACCTCTGAGATCATGGAATTGCCCTGGGCCGTGGAGCCACAAAACTTTGATTCTATTTTCTCTTTGTCTCTGATCAAAGATCTGGCTTGATTGTTTGGCCCATCTATGATATGTCTCAGTAGCCGCACAAGGAAAATATTCAAGCTCCCTGCAAGAACCCAGCACTCCTCTTAGAACTTTGGCATGTACCTTGAAAGTGCTTTGGAAGAATATGTTATAAATTTCTGTTACAAATATTACCCCTATATAGTATCATTGAGTTCCTTCAAATACAAGTCACGCTTTAAAATTTGTTACCATTTCTCCTTGGGGAAACCCTTTTGCCCTTTAATGGCATAACCTCATCACAGTATTATAATTCCCAGAGCTCATATTTGTTGGAGGAGACTTTGGTTGCTAAGATCTGTGATGGCTTTCTCCTGTCTGTATCTGCTGAAAATATTGAGAGGCTCTCAGCTAATTTTCTAAAGTATGCAGAGCATGGGTGCTGAGGAAGGCTGGGAGCTGAAATGGGAGCCTGAGCATAGCACTGACATCATCCCATGCTCTGCACATATGGCATAGCACAAAAGCAGTACTGGCTGAGCACGGGTCTATTCTGGACTCCAGTTGGCTTTAATTATAAGCAAGCTTGCTTCTTATCATTTACAGTTACACAGTTCTCCGCTGATTTAACTGGAAAAAAAAATAATTTTCTACAGAAGTTGTTTCACCGTTTATGTTTTTAAATTCATGCAAAATAGGAAAGGGTACTAAAATGGTCTCCAAATCTGCTTCTCATGTATATGCACTTAAGAAAATCCTCACCACAGATTCTGCAATTGGGTCAGCTTGCACAAAGACGTGTGGGGTAGCCATGAGTACCCTCTGTATCCTGCAAGCCTTGTAAGTGACACCTCATAATAGTGCAAATGAAGCATAGCATAATGAGAAAATGAAGAAGAATGAGCCTGTATCCTCAGCCCAGCAGTTTCTAAGATATAATATAATAATTTTATTCTTTAAAATATACCACACTAGCTTTTTCCCCTTTTATACATGTAAGCCTATATGTGAACTCCATATTATGAAATAAAAGGTCTTAGGACTCTCAGAAATTGCATTAGACCCAAACAGGCTCATTTACTTGTTTGTCTACACATGCACATTTGAAAGAGTCACAGATTTTAAACTCGTTTTTTTTTTAAAGCTGTCTTGATTTTCTGGTAGGAATGATCACACTGGCGTTTACCTTTGTGCTTTGCTTTCAGTCCCATCTATTGGGCTCAGTAATTCTTCCCTTATGAGTCCTTTGTCCTAACAATTAGCTCAGTATCCAAAGAGCTTATTGACCCAACAAATCCAACATCACCCCTTTCTTATTAGGTTTCTTTCAAGCAACCACCCTACCTGTCCTGTTTCCAGCCCCTCTGCACTTCCTTCCTCACCCTGTTTTCTGTGTCTACCAACCTAGGAGGCTGATTTTTCATCCTAATGTTCTTAATTTGTTCCCTATCAAATTAATTCCCTCTTTTCTAGAGAAGGGAGGGGCGAAGTGTGAAAACTTCACACCTGGAGTTATTTAGGTGCTTACATTGTGATTGGTTTGGTGGGGATGGGGGGAGGTTTACAAACAAATGTGATCCTGTAAACAGCAGCTCTGAAGCAGAGAAAGTTCTCTGACCCCAAAGAACAATGCCCAGGGTGGCCCCCACACTATCTTCACCACTCTGTCGGTCTCTCTTCTCCTTCTCAATGCTAGATGAGCTTGACTTCTCATTCACACAGACAGTTACTCTATTCTGGAGGGAAAACAATGTTAGCAACAAGGGGCAGACAGCGTCTGCCTGGGGTAGAGGGCTGCAATGGAAAAGGGGTGTCTGGCTGCCACAGGGGCCCCTTGCTGTCCTTCATCTCCTGCTCAGGTACTGTGCCCATTCAGAGGCCTCATCACCCAGTCACTCTGCAGAGGCAGACTCACAGGAAACTTAAGATGCATAGGAGATTATTAGCTCATAGCGCCCCACTGCTACAATTAGGCACCCCACACCCTCGCATACCCCCATCTGGCGTATCACTCCCACCCACCCACGCTCTGTCTGGCCCTCCTTTGCCCTGGCTCGCCTTCCTCCCACGGGACTAGTACAGTTCTGCACAAAGGCAGAGCACTGGTTGAGGGCTGCATCAGGTAAAGGGGGCCAGTGGAAGGAGCACCTGAGACTCATGACTGTTTTCTCTCCCAGGAATAGGCCCTCAGATTCCTACAGGAAGCCCTGGTTCAGGCTTTACTAGGTGTCTCTAAAGGAATTCCTGGGAGAACCAGGGAAGTGAGGTAAACAATCAATTTTTTTGAACCCAGAGTAAAGTGTGTCACTATTCCACTCCCCGTGAGGGGTTGCCAGGAGGACCCAGCCTCAGTTCATTAGATTGTACTTGAGCTTTTCATGCCTAACCACAGTGGTCCCAACGTAGGAAGTCTACCCCTGGGGAAGAGGCAAACCAGTAGTCCTAGCAGCTGCCTCTTGGAGGGAAAATGCATGGCAGCTGGCAGAGGACCCGAGGCTGAGCAGTGTCTAAAAGGTGGCGGACTCTACAAGAAAGACGGAGAGGAGTCACCAAGAAACAGACCACAACTTCCAGCCTGCTGAGGATTTTACCCTCAGAAAAGACAAAGACTGGTAGGGGTTTAGAAAGACTCGCATGCCCTGGAAAGGATAAAAGAAAAACCTGACTGCTTTTGTTATTTTTGGCAATTCAGGCAATCTGATATAGCTTTCATCTAAAGATGAGAGGGACCTGGTTCACGCTCTTGATTCCTCTGAAGAAATAGCCCTGCTAACCAAACTGGATTTTGGAAAAGAGGTTCCTTCTGTTCTAATTTCTCTTCCTCCAGGCAGAGCTCCTGGCTTAGCCCAGTCAGTCTGAACTCTAGGGAAACCGTCAATGGAAAGAAATGAACAGAGCAGAAAGCTAGACCTGTGTTCAGGAACCTGCAGACAAGATCCTCAGGGAGACAGGGTCGGTAGAGTCTAAGCTCGCTCCTGTTTCATCTAAAGAATAATCTAGCAAAATCACCAAGAAACTGAAATCCCTGTGTGTGTGTGTGAAGCAAGCAAAGGATGGTTCCCAGGAGGAACCGTGTGTCCAATGGGGACTGGCCGGGATCAGAGAGTTTCTTACACTGCTGCCTTCTCCAGTAAGACACACACAAGTAGGGCAAGAGGACTGGCCTCCTGTTGAGTGGGTCCCTAGTCCCGGGACCTCTTTCCTGCCACTGCAGTCTGAGAGCGCGTTGGGGGGATGCACAGATTTGAACGCTCCCTTCCCCGGTCGGGAAGGATGGGCTGGAGGTGGGGCAGCACCGCACAGACAAAAGGTTCTGCAGAGCCCTCCTCTCTCCGCTTAGGTCCCTCTGTGGAGCGCGGCGCCCCATCTGGCCACTGAGTGACCTTCTAGCTAGTGACGCCCCCTTCGAGAGGGGCCAGGCACCCTGCCCAGGCTGGTTCTTTATTAGATGCCCACATCTCCTAGCACCTCGGCAAGGCACGCCCCTCCCACCCCTCACCACAAACACCCGCGATGCCTTCCTTCACCCATCCCCTTCTATTGTCTTCAAAGAGATAAGTGACTCCCAACAAGCACACCTAAATGCACCTCCCTTTTCTCCTACTCCGATTTCTTAGAGCCTTAAGGGCCCAGAAGCGAGCAAGTGCTGGGTTGAAGGGGAGGGGGGCACCAGGAGATAACCCGCAAGAACTTGGCATCGCAGACCCACCGTGTCCGCCTCGCAAGGATGCTGGTGACCTGTAGATTGCAATAGGCACTGAATGATGCTTGCTGCTGCCATGGAAATGGTGGATGTGGTGCGCTCCCAAACTGGACGCCCCCCAGGCCACTCCTAGGAGGCCGCTGAGGGTGAGCGGGACTATCCAGAGCAGGGCCAGGCGCCCCCCTGCGCCGCCGCCACTGCCGCCCCCGGGCGATCCCAGCTCGACTCCGCACCGGAGCATCCTCTGGTACATGGCGGGGCGTCCGCCAAGGGGCAGCCTCCGCGGGAGGCAAAGTTTGGGGCGCAAGAAGAGGAGAGGAAGCCGGGGATCCGGCGGCTCGCGGCGGGCTACGGGGCCGGCAGCCTCACCGCGCCACGGCACCCATCCTCTCCCTCCTTTGGACAGTCTTCTCGGGGTCCTGGAGTCTGCTGTTCCCTGCACCCAAAACAATCCGAAACATAGCCGAGGCGGATGCAGCTGGCGAGGGACTTGTCCGGAAAGGCAGCCCCGGTGAATAGCAAGCGCAGAGAGGGTGGCTGCTCCCAGGTTTGCAAGGCTCCAGGTTCTCCAGATATACTCCCCAAGAGTTTCGGGTGAGAGTGTGCGCCGGTGGGTGGGGAGCCGGGAAATTGTTTAAAGCTCCTCCCGGAGGGTCCTCACTTCTACATGACAGCCATCCACCGGGAATCCACTAGGTAAATCCATTTAGCATTGTGCGTGGGGAATGGGGAGGCCACTTCGCCGGTCCAGCCTCCTTTCAGGAGAGAAGCAGACCCCATGGACGCGAGGCACCCCTTTTCTCCATTCAGCCCCGGCCCGCTCTCCGGCTCGCGCCAGCCTCCCCCGGGCAGCGCGCAGAGCAGCGGCGCGCATCGCCTGCTCCAGAGGCAATCTCCGAGTCCGCCGCCTCCTGACACTTACGCCGGGCGAAGGGTTCAGAGGGAAGAGGGCACCCTTGTGAAGACAGCGGGGATCAAACTGAGGAAGGCGAGCAGAGGAAAAACAGGAGGAAATGAAGGGGCGGAAGAAGAAAAAAATATTTTTAAAAAACAAAAAAAGAAAAAAATTAAAAAGAAAAAATATATAAAAGAACTGAAAAATACACACGCTGGTGAAGCTAGGGGCTCTATGCAAATCTGCAGTCTCCAAACAGCAAATCACCGAGGCTCGGATGCAATGCAGAGGACGAGCCTATGTAACGAGGGAGGCTGGTCTAGCTTCCCGCAAAAATTGCCGGCTTTGCCTCTCCCTGGCATTCTCCACACATCACAGGGCCACGTGGACGGCGATGCAGGAAACACCTAAAAAGCAACGCTCTCCCTCAACCAGGTGATCCCTACCTCTGAATCACCCAGGCAAGGGGCATCATCCCCACCCCTCTGCATAAAAGTAACCAGTGTCTTTAGCGCTCCTAAAAGAGAAGGAGTCGGGCTCTTTTTATTGGACCAAACTTATTCTTCCAGGTGTTCAAATCCAAACTGCTAAAAAAGGTTTGACTCCGTCCACTCGGCGTCAGTTCCGATGATCTGCTTACTGCATGTATTATTTATAACAAAGAACCCTCCTTCACACTACAATATCGTGTGCCTTTTAGGAGCCAGTGGAAGTCAGGGAGAGTGAAAGTCCAGGAAGACAACAGGATGAGCAGCTGAGGAAAAGGTGGAAAAGAGAAACACGGAGTATGAGAAGAGGGAGAGACAAGAGACAGAGAAGTAGTGGGAGTTAACTGTCTTTCCGTCGATAAATTGGGATATACAATAACAATAACGCTGAGATATCTCGTCGCCCAGCTGTGATCTCTCCTCTTCTAATGGCGGGTTCTCGCCCTATTTCATAAGGAAAATCGCATTAGGGCCAAAAATCCCAAGACCTAGTATTCTTCAGGGGAAAAAAAAAGACATTTATATGAAATTGGGCATCTTTCCTGAAAGCTTTGTGTCCCCACATGAAAACCAGAAGAAAAAAAAGAAAAGAAACAAAGATAGAAATCTACCTCTCAGACGAGAAATCTACCAGTCCATGAGGCAGGAAGGACCCCTTTCAGATTAAGCATAGGGATTATTACTGAAATATCCCCAAGTGTTTCAACAGATGATAAGGGCAACAGTGTGCCCCTGACTTGACAGTCTTACTGTTATTCTATTGAAAGACAAATGGAAGGAACTCTGAACACATACATACTCTGTAAGGCTCTTCACTTTATGTATAATATATGTATAATAGCAACAAATATGAGTCCCTGTGTTTTTATTAAATTATTATTATTAATTATTACTCTATTGATACAGGAGATCATATAGTGTTGGCTAGGCTTGAATTCCAGATCCTCCTGCTCTGTCTTCACAAGCACTGTTCTGAGTTCATAAACCTTGGAACGTTATTCTGAGAAGATTTGCTTCAAATCAGTTGCTCACCCATGTGACCATTGGAATTGCACATTGTATGCTACCTCTTGCAACCAGATAAAGACTAGACCATAAGAGTCAATACATAAACAATGGCCAGGGGTTCTGAATCAAACAAGTGGCAATCCATCATCACCCCCTTTCCCTCAAAGCTTATTTCATTTTACTGAAAATCTAATTCTTCCATAGTTTATTACTCTATGTAAATATATTGTCTTGCACCTTTCCATAGGGGCTCAAATACCAACAGAAGAAACCCTGTGTCTTCTACTGTGTGCTGATTCTACTCTGTATCTCCTACTGTGTGCTGCTTCTACCCTTGTCCCCCAGGGCAATTTCCTCTTTATTTACTTGTGTTTTCATAAGCAAGCATCATCTTAATATTTATTGTAAAGTACAGCTCCAAGAGAATTAATAAAATCATGCCCAGAGTATGTTTTTAAGACTATAGGTCCAGGGGTGGAAGAGATATATGTGTGAGAAGAAGCATTTACTGTTAAAGTCTGACAACTAGAGTTTGGATCACCAGAACCCAAATATAAGACACGTGAAGCAGTTCAATCATTTGTGGTCCCCTTGTGCCCCTATAGAGATGCGAGGCGGTGACAGGGAAAATTTCAGAGGCAGGAATGTCAGTGACAGAGCGCTCTTGTCTCACGCAAACACTGTCCTCTGACCTTCACACATGAGAATGGCATATTCACATCCACCACTCCCATGAACGAGCATGCACACATGCGGAGTGCTGATTACAGGCCCAGATTCTGGATTTGACATATCAGTGTCTTCATGGAAAGAGAACACTGGATTAGGTAACCAAAAACCTGTGGTGGCTTCTTGGCAATGCTGTTCATGGGTTATATCATGTTGATTTCTTGCCTTCTCACCAGAGCATATGACTTTATTCACAAAATAGTTACTTTACAGTCTTTTCTTCTAATCAGTCCCAGGAAGTGGAAAAGATACAATGTGTCGTTTAATGTTAGAGTACTTTTTAAAAAGCATCAAATATTCCTTTCATGTGAGTCAGGATGCATCTTTTCCAGGGCAGGTATAAGCAGTGTGGGCTGATTAATGTACCCAGTACCTCACACTTTTTCTATCCATAGGAAATGTAGTGTATTTTCTCCAGTACCCCATAGATGGTATAATTTGTCCTTTCCTTTCCAACTAGGTCTTTGGAAGGGACAGAAGCTAAGTCTTCCGTTGTACTCCCTCTAGTGCCCAGCATATGTGAAACACAGGGTACTCTCAAATACACCAAGTTCTAATTATTTTCTATAGTTATAGCCCATAATCATAACCATGGGTATGGACACCATGAACACTGAAGCAGCAAATGGTGAGTCACTCTTTCTAGAGAGAAATACCAGGTTAGATTCTTCTGAATGCTAGTGATATCCTTTTGAATTACTAGTTAACAAATATCCTTATATTCTATTTAAAGATATTCCTTAATATACATTGTTCACTAACTAACAAAGAAGTCTCGACCTGAATGAAGCTTATGTAACACATGCATTTTTATCTGTTAAGGACATTCGAGGCTGTATGCATTTTAGTGTTAGGATTAGGAACTATTTTCAAATATGAAAATCACTCAAGAAAAGCATAAAGTGTAAGCAAAGCACTTGAGAAGCAAGATAATCATGTTGTTTGAGCATGGTATGAGCTACACAGATGTACTGTCTCCAAAAAATAAATCAAATCAATCAAAACAAAACAAAAACCCATGAGAGGTATACGAATTTCGACACTATGCACTTTGCCATCAGAACACGTTGCTTTGATGCAGAAGCAGAAGCAGGGAGGCAGAGCCTCAACTTGTTCCCCTTGAGCTTTGAACCCCTGTTGGGGACTGAAATTTTTCACTATTCTCTGCATATGCACTAACAATTATCAAAAGGTCAGGTATTCATTTGGGGTGATACACTTGAGTGAAGAGGGCTGAAAAACCTTTCTGTGTGGATAAACAAGATTGACTGCCCTTGTTACTCCCTTGATTTCTAGAAAAGGATGGGGTAGGCTTTTAGAGAGTAACTCATATATGTTAGAGCACATATGAAGAAGAGGATCAACACAGAAGATTCCAATGAGTTTGCCGAAGATCAGTCAGTGAAGAAAAATCTCACTGCTGCCGTATATTGCCAAAGGCCTTGGGAGATAAAGACAGGGTTAGGGAAAGGATAGGCTAGAAATCTTAGTTTTACGGGAGTCTCAAGAGCTTAAGAAGGAGTATTTATGGCTGTCTTGACAGAGAAAATTGTAGCTATTGTCTTTCAGGCAGATGTCTAGGGCACCTTTGCAATACTTAGGATGTACTGGGGTGGACACTGCGCTGTTGCTGCATCCGAGTTTGTTATAAATGGTAGTAATTTTATCCGGATGGTGGGCAAAATTCTTACGGACAAACACATGCCTCTTTGGGATGAGCAACTAAAGCTTGTTCTTTTTGTTTTTATCTTTGCCCCTTCAGATGACTAGGCCAACAATTTGAGATTATGCTCTGGAAAGGAAGCTGAGGCATGTCTGAAAACCTGTTTTTAGATGACTCAAAAATTTGTTGGAAGAAACATGGGGCTTTGGCTAATGGATCTTTTTGTTCCCAGCACGTGTAGGGTGATATTAAGTGTATGTTAGTGTTACTCTGTACTCTGTGAGAGCCAGTGACTTTTTCTGGGATTCTCTTCTTTCTTTTTCAGATACAGACTCACTCACTGTAACCACTCACACTGTTCTCATGTTATCGTCCTCCCTCAGCTTCTGCATCAGCTGGGGTTAGACCAATATGCTGACTCTTTATCCACAATTTATGCCCTATTATTAATGCCAGAGATAGTTGCTGGAAGTCTTGGACCATCACCATTTCTGATCATGATGGAGTTTTTTTCACTAGTTTGTATATTCTATCTGTTTAAAATAGATTAGTATGTATAAAATTCAAGTATTGAGAGTTGGTGTAGTGAGAGTTAGGAACTGGTTTTCTTTGTTTTTATTATTAATACAGAAAGTGTGTGGCATATCCACAGTCTCTTACACATCCTACTTAAAATGAATAAAAAATCTGAATCCTAAATGCATCTCATCCTTTATCATGTATAAGATGTCAAAATACTACTAGGAACCAACAACTTATCTGCAGTTGACATGATCGGATATTTGATTGCATTAAGTCACTTAGCCATTACAAAATGTTGTGAAGGAGGTATTCATATTGATCTCTAATATGATAGCCATCAAATTCTGGGAGGTGATATGCTGAGTAAACATTATCACTAAAACATTATTATATGTGTTTGAAGGAAAACATTTTTGGTAAATTGTCTTTGAGTTTGCTTATAAAAAGCAACAAACAAACAAAACCCGAGGGCTAGAACCTCTTCCAGCTCCCAGAATATGCTACATAATTTCATATTAATACCTGTTTCTATACCAGAAACTAGTTTGAATCTTGCATTCACTATGCCTATTTTGTGATCTCTAGAATAGTTAGCCCTCACTTGCCCCTTACAACTGTTGCTCCTGAATACTACCCAAAGGAACCAACTAGCTATGTGTGTTAAATCATCCCAAGCAACTCAGGCGATGATTTACAATGAACAGCAGCATAAGTAGCCTGAGGTGGACATCAATATTAAGAAATGGATGATGTGACATTTTGGAAATGAGGAGGGAGGTAAAGGACATGGGAGAAGAGAGTGAGTAGAAAGGAGAATTTGGAGAGAAGTGGGAAAGGATTGGACATTTCAAATTATTGTTTCATTTCCTAAAGTCACACTGTCTTAAAGAATAGAATGGCTGCCAGGCAGACATTTCTACCTTTTCATGGTTTTCTTAAGCTTAATTGGAAATCCTTATGGTTCAGTATTAAGGTTTTTTAAATAGGAAAGTAGACATTAAAAGTAGCAGAAGGGAAGTATATTAAAACCCACAGGCAGCACTAATCTTGTAAAAATTAAAATGGAGTGTGTCAGTCTTGCACTTTGCGTTTCTACTGATATCATTGGAGAAACAAGCAGACCCCATATTTCTATCTATCTGTACTTCTTAGAAATGAGGGGGAAAGGAGAGAGACACTCACAGAAGAATATAGTCCTTAAGAACTAGAAGCGTAAACTCCTGATCCTGGTACCTCTTTATGTGACAGTAGGTCCTGAAGGGTATTCTGAGAGATGACCAGAATAGATGAATAAGGACACTGAGAGAAAGAAAGAAAAACACATTTAAAAGCATCTGTGGAGATCTCCTGTAATCCTTTAATTTTGGGGGGTGTAGGATGGTAAATTGTGTAGCAAAATAGTCATGTTGTGTATTATTTTAGAAGCTCATTTTCACCCCCCCAAACAGCCACCATCCAGTCACAGGCACAGTCATCTCTTTATAACTTAGAGCCTACTCACTAATATAAATCAGGGGGCGTGGTGTGAATCCTACATGAGCCAACATGGCACGCAATCGACTCAAACTAAATCAAAATCTGGATGTTCCGTTGACTTTATTGAAGTCAAGGATAATTATATTTAGGACTGGAATATTTGTGATCTGTATGTTTCCTTTGTCTTATTTAGGAAGAATGTAATTTATGGTGGCCTAAATAAAAGTCTGTGCCTATGCACCATCATAACTATCTTTAAATATTGCAGGTCTTTGCTTGGATGCCAACCATTCAAGTCACCTTTCAATTATTGTCAGAATTTACTGTTTGTCTAGTTTTTCATAAAACTCATATTCTTGACAAACTGTCCCAAGTTGAGTGAGTTTATTTGTTGGGAAACATAAAGCCAAAGTGCCAGAGTGTGAGCTTGAATTTCATCTCTGTCATTAATGTGACGTGAGGTCCCATCTGCCCCGGTTTCCTCATCTGCAGAATGACTACAGTACTACTTCAACATGTTTTAAGACAGGCTAAGAACTTCATTCATATCTACACATTTTAGTCAGCTACTGAAAACAAATATAAGGAGCTGTGATGTGTTTTTTAACAACACTTAAAACTCTCTTTATTCTGACAAGTTTATTTATTTTCTGAATAATTTATTAGTTTGACTTCTCTAAATATCCCTTGTTCAAATCATAATGCGAAGGGAGAACACAATAAGATCTGCTATTTTGTGTGATTCGGGTCTCAGGTTGCTTTGTTTTTGGCCTCCTTAATCTTTGGAGGACCTGGTACTACACATTACCTGAAAGTTTCTAGGTGATACTGGAGCTGCTGGTATAGGAGAACAAGACTTCAGACTGCTCCTCTGTCTGAATTCTGCCCTTGACATAGGCTTTATCAGTGAATACACAGAGTTCTGTTTTCATTAAGCTACTTAGCAATGATCTCACCACCATTTAGCTGCCTCAAAAGCTACAGACAAGGCAGTGTACTGAAACCATATATGATGGTGTTGATCCCATTTCTCTCCTGTAAAGCATTTTTGAAGACTTCAATATGCCATTATCTTTACTTCACAACATACAAATGAATATTCTCTTTATTCTTGTTCAAAATTCATCTATTTCCCTGCTGCTTTTTGCACATGAGTTCATCTTTGGTTACTGTGCTAGTGGCTCCCACTAACTTACTAGCAATATGGTTTTAGGTGGGCTATTGATTTTAAACACAATTTCCCATCGGAAAAAGTTGCAAATAATTGCAGGGTCACTGTATAGATTAAGGAAGTTGATACCTTGGAAATAAGATATCACCTGACACATAAATGTACATACATATGCTGTTATTGCAAGTAATTATCATGGGTTATTTTTCATCCATTGCAGTAAGAAATTCAATCAGGTAATACTTGTTTTCAAATAAAACTTAAAACTGCTACTGTTTCAATTAGTCAACTACTCCAACAAAAGCAAATAGGGCATCTCTCCCAGGGACTGGCCTATCAAGCTTCCTATCTGGCCCACGTCAGCTACGGGGAAGACCAATGCTGTGCACTGACAGGCTGGTACTCGTCTGCTCCACTACAGAGTACAGTCTGTCGTGTTCATTCATCTGTCCAGAGAAAGCAACATGAGCTTATTCAGAATGGAATCTGGTGTAAGGAGGACAATTAGATTCCAGGGTAGGGTGATGGAAAACTAACATACAATTTGATGATTCTCTAGTGAACACAGGCATTTAAGTCAGAAACCAGAAATCATGTCCATACCATGTGTTTAATTTCCCAAGCATCCAAGCACTTAGATCACCAGTCAGCTTACTCTATCTTTGCAAATCCATATTCTGAAACATACAGCACTACTTGAATGCAATGAAAGGAATTCAGTCATGAAATTTGGATTGAATCTTAAATACCTTCATATGAGATCTATAGTCGAATCCCTACCCAATTTGGTAGTTATTAGATTAGGTATATATTAGATTACAAATTTGTCACAATGGTATTTCGATATTAGTACTCTAGCTCAGCAGGCATGGTCAATCCACTACAAAGATCTTCCCTGTAGGCAAAGCTAAATCTTCATAGCATGGAATATAAGCCACTATGTTGGCCTCCGTGCAGCCTCTCTGGTCTTACTGCTCAGCTCCTGTTGTTTCCCCTGTAGACACCTTATGTGGGATGTCTCTTTGTATGCTGTGAATATGTTTTTATTGCCACTGGTTAATAAAGAAGCTGATTTGGCCACTAGCTAGGCAGAATAGAGCCAGGTGGGAAATCCTAACAGAGATACAAGGAGAAAAAGTACGGAATTAGGGAGATGCAAGCACCCACTGGAGAAGCAAGATGTGAGATAACAAGCCATGTGCCTTATAGTAAAATATAGAATAATGGAAATGAGTTAATTTAGTGATGAAAACTAGTAAATAATAATCCTGAGCTAATAGGCCAAACAGTTTGTAATTAATATTAAGCCTCAGAGTGGTTATTTCAGAACTGGCAAGTAGAAGAGAAACTTCCATTTACAGACACCTTGTGCTCCACTTCTAGAAACTCAAACATGGTGGGATATTTGATTGTTTATGTTGCCATTACCCAACCTATTCCCTCAGGGTGAATAAGCAACCACTTTTCCCTTCTTCTTTCCTAATATTCAAGTCATTTCTTCAATAAAAGTTTTAAACATATTTATTTTTTGGAAAAATTTAGAGATGCTATTGTTATTTACAATCTTGATTATTGGAATGTTAAAACCAAACCCACATCAGATAGAGGGCTGATCTCCAAAATATACAAAGAACTCAAGAAATTG
>LOJH01020588.1:0-20684 GCA_001685095.1 Ellobius talpinus
ATCTATCTATCTATCTATCTATCTATCTATCTATCTATCCGTCTATCATCTATCTGTCTATCATCTCTCTCTCTCTCTATTCATTCGTTCATTCATTCCTCCTTTTGAGGCAAGGTCTTACTGTATGGCTCTTGCTCCTGAGTGCTGGCATTAGGTGTGTACCACTCTGCCCAGCTTGCTATTTTTCTTCTCTGTTTTTGTTGTAAATTATTTGTGTGAGTTTGGAGGAGCCTGTGTCTGCTTCCATGTGGAGCCTTGTTTGCTTCTGCGGGCAGTTTATTTATCACAGTCTGGGTCACTCTCTCAGTAACTGCTCTGCTGCTGTGAGGAGACACCGTGGCCACAGCAAGTCTCATCCAGGAAAGTTCTTACTTGGGAGCTTACAGTGTCAGAGACTTAGTCCATTATCGTCACGGTGGAGATCACACAGGCAGACACGTGCTGGAGAAGTAGCGAGATTTCTAAGTCCTGATCCACAGGCAGCAGGAAGGAAAAGAGAGAGAGACTGGGCTTTTGAAACCTCAAAGCCCACCCTCAATGACGTAATTCCTTCAACAAGGCCACACCCCCTAATCCTTCTTATCCTTTCAAATAGTTCTACTCCCTGGTGACTAAGCATTCAAATATTTGAGCTTAGATAGGCCATCCTTATTCAAACGACCACAATTACCTTTTGTTGTTGTTGTTGTTGTTGTTGTTTTGAGACAGAATTTCTCTGCATAACAGTCCTGGCTTTCCTGGAACTTGCCTTGTAGACCAGGCTGGCCCCCAGCTCATAGAGACCTGCCTCTGCCTCCTGAGTGCTGTGCCACCACACCCAGCAAAGGTTTATTTATATGTTTGTGTATCTATGTGAATGTGTGCCAGGAGAGTGGGTACCTGAGAAGGCCAAGAAGAGGTAAGGCTGAGAGCCTTGCCATCTCTTTTTTATTCAGGTCGGGATTCTAGCCCATGGAATAGTGCTGCCCACATTCAGGGAGTTGGGGTGGGGTGGGGCTCTTCCCTCCTTAGTTAAACTTCTGGAGACACCCTCATGCCCAGAGGTGTGTTTCAGTGCCAATTCTAAATCTTATCGAGATTAACCATGACATCGGGTAAGCACTCTACTGCGGAAATACAGGCCCAGACCTCTTTTTAGCTAGGATCTAAGTCCGGGGCTGGCCTTGCATTTTACTCCAGCCTAGGCAGGCCTTACAGTTGCCTCGGCTTTTCCAGTGGCTAGGATCATAGGCTTGTGCCAGCAGGCTTGGCATTTGGTCACATTTTTAATAAGGGAGATGTTTGCTGCGGTCATCATTCCTGTAGATAACAAAATTTCCAGTCATTTTGTTTCTTCCAGTTTCTGCTTGGGGATGCTAAGCTTGGGTCTTTGTGAATTGCCCTGACTGTTGCTTTCTTGGTACGGCTGCCGCGTGAATGGAGAGTGTTGAAAAGGCAGCTGAGCGCAGAGCACAGGTCTCCAGCCAGAAAAGGCATTAAATACCACCCTCGCTAAATTAGAAGTAACCAAAAAAAATCATGTTTACTAAGTTAAAAGTGACTTAAAAATGTGGCTAATAACAGTTTTTTTTTTAGTTCAGAATTCAGTGTCCTTTCTTGCTGGTAAAGTTTTGTTGCTGACACTGGGTTACTCTTTAGCACTGCAGTCTTCTGAGGTCCAGCTTCCCACTCACTCCCTGTGAAGAAAGCTCCCCACAGTGTATCTCCTTCTCACTGCAGCAAGCTGCCACACCTGCCCGCTTCAGGCTGGTTCCCCCCAAATCCCGCCTTCACCTCCTTTCCTTTGATCCTGTCCCTTCTTTTCATCTTTAAAAAAGTTAACAGAACCAAGAAATCAGTATCATAGGTTTAAGAATCAAAGCCAGTGGTATTAAAACAGCCATAATGAAACAGTATTAGAACGGCTCGAACTGTGAGGCGTGTCTTGTTGCTCTCCAGAGTTCCCCTGCTGTCGTCAGGACGTCTCTACAGTTCTGTTTCTGCTTCTTTAGGAAATGTTCACTGGTCATTCTTCCGTGTTACTGCACGCTTCCGTTGTCCTCCTGGAGTAGTACTTTCTCGTCAGGACTGCAGTCTGCAATAATGACATGGAGACTTATTGTTAATTCTGAAGCCTGTTAGCTTAGGCTTGTCCCACTAGCTCTTATAACTCATTAAGCTTTTCTTTTTCTTAATTAATCTACGTTCTGCCACATGACTTGGTTACTTCTACTTTGCATCGCATATGTCCAACCTCTTCAGTGTCTCCCTGATGTCTCTCCATCTCTCTTCCCAGAGTTCTGTCTCCATAGAGATCCCTCCTATTTTGTCCTGCCTAGTTTCTGGCCTTTCAGCTCTTTACTAAACCAATCATGTGACACAACATTACACAGTATAGGCAAATATTCTGCCACATCTTCCTATCTGTCTGCCTGCTCTTGGGTGGGTCTGAAGCTTTGTGCATTGTAGGCAGAGTTCTTTTTCCTGATTGTGTGTGTGCACATGTACCCAGAACAACCGTGGTGTTAGTTCTCAGGTGCCACCCACCATGTTTCTTGAGATCAGATACTCTTGGTGGTTTGGAGAGCTCTGATTGGTTAGGCAGGATGGCTAGTGAGCTCCACGGACCCACCTGTCTTTGATCTCCAAGTGCACACCACCACACCTGGCCACACCTGACTTTTTACATGCTTTCTGGAGATTGGACTCAGAGCTGCATGCTTCCCTGGTAGACGTTTTACCGACCGAGATATCTCCTCGGCACCTCTCCTTTTGCTGATGTTAATTATTAGTCCCTGTTTAACCATTTACCTCTGGTTTGGAGGGCACCTTGGAATGTATTAGGTATGTGATGTTGGCACTGTTCCAGGAGGAAGTTGGAGGTCTAAGGACTAAAGGGATGTGCACAAGGCACAGTGTCCCCCTGAACTCTGCCTGCTGCCCCTAAAGTGATGGGGTATTCTGGAAAACGGGGATTCCCTTGTTTGTGTTCTTTGCCCATTTCTGAGCAGAGCAGTGTGATTTTTTTCTTTTCAATTTTATTACATTTTATTTAGTTAAATGCTTTTTAGTATATAGCAGTGGCGCAGGTGTGTGGCACGCACGTGTGAAGGTTGGAGGACAACTTGTAAGAGTTGGTGTTCAGTTTTCTCCCTTCTACCATATAGATCTTAGGGGTCAAACTCAGGTCACAGAGCTTGGCAGCAAGTCCCTTTTTCCACCGAGCCATCTCACCAGCCCCAAGCCGTGTGATCTTGATCCTAGGTGTTCTGTGGCACTGCATTCTGAGGACAGTAATCTTGGGGTTGAGGGGAAGGACCTTTCAGAGGATGGGTTCTGTCCTAACCTTGACCACTTCAGCCCTTTGTCATTCCTATGGGTGAGAATTTGTAAGTGTGCTGATCAAGTTCATTGATGACAGAAATTGGAAAGTACAGGAACCTAGTGGGCACGAGCACCGTGATTAACATGACCGGAAGTCTGAAGTGGCCAGGGTGTGGTAAAATGGAATGGTGTGTTGTGTTGGCAGGCCTGTGTGTGTGTAGTGCAGTGTGGTTCTCAACCCTCCTAATGCTGGAGCCCTTAATACTGTTCCTCATGTTGTGACCCCAGCCATACAGTTATTATCGTTGCTCCTTCATGACTGTAACTTGGCTACTGTTATGAATCATAATGTAAATATCTGTGTTTTCTGCTGGTCTTAGGCCATCCTTGTGAAAGGGTTGTTCAACCTTCCAAAGGGGTTGTGACCCACTGGTTGAGAACCACTGTAGTCTTCCTCCACCCGTTTCCCTCTTCCTCCTCTTTACTCTTGTTGCTTCCTTCTTCCTCTTTCTTTTCCCATCAGTTGTGAATAAATATTAAACAGTGTGGAAAGCGCTGGGGAGCCCTGAGCTGAGTGTGAGCGGCCCGCACAGTGGACAGAGGCCCTGCTGCCCTGAGCTGAGTGTGAGCGGCCCGCACAGTGGACAGAGGCCCTGCTGCCCTGAGCTGAGTGTGAGCGGCCCGCACAGTGGACAGACGCCCTGCTGCTCTTGTCTTGCTTCTTCTGCACCCTGAAGCTGTGGGTGGAGAATCTCAGAACTGGGCCTCTTGAGGCTGTTTCCGAGAGGGCTGGAAATGATCCTGCACCAACTGGCAGAGAGCAGGGGAGGCTCTGGAAAGAGCTGCGGTTGCTCTTCTAATGTTTAGAATTACATTTGGGGGTGGCTTTTGAGGCTCCTTTGCAGACCCCTCAGTGGGGCGGACTTGGCTGTTGTTAGAGCTTGTCCCAGAAGATAGACTGACACAGGGCAAACGGGTAGCACGTGGGGCACTGCAGAGGAGACCATAGCTGACCCCTGGCTGGCTGCCTCTTGAATCACCCACACTTTCCTCCAAAGCAGGCTGTGTGCCACCATCGCTTACCACGATTGATGAGAGCTTCTCGAGAGGCCACCAAATTGTTCCTCCTCTTCTCCCATGCAGTCCCTGGCAACCTGGGAGTTGCTTCTTTCCCATCATTGAGAATTTGGTCTTTGTGGGTCTGGTACCCTCACCTGCTCTGACCTCCGTTTCCTCTCTTCTGGTCACGATCCTTATATGTTGATGATGGTGACAGCAGGTAGATGGGTAATTTGTCTGTATCTCTCTCTTTTTAATTTAGAAAATGCATCAAGGCTTTCAACACGTTTTCATGGTGCTGCTCCTGCCTGCTGGGTGCAGGTAGGCTAGACGGGAGCTCTGTGTAGTCTCTTCCAGCAGGCCTCTGTGTCCCCTCGCCTGCAGGGTTCCTCTGTAGAACTGGGTGGTGGCTTTGGCCTGTTGTTCCTGATCTCTGGAAGATGCCGAGTATCTTGGCAAAAGGATGCTGTAAAGCAGAGCTGCGTGCTCTCTTGGGCTTGTCCCTCCTGGAGTGCCTGGGACCTTTCCGAGCAAAGGAGATTTAACTTTTCTTCCTGGACTTGAGTGAGCAGAGAGCAGGACGTTTGCTTCGGCGTGTGCTACCAAAGAGATGGAGAGGTGCTTCCCAGCTTCTGCTGCTTTGCGTAGGATTTGGCTGTAACTGGTGGCATCATGTGAGATGGAACTGGGCAATGCCTGTGGGGCCAGGTCCTCTTGGTGTGTTCTATCGTTAGATTCTTAGTTGTTTTAGCCTGAGTGCTGGAGTCTTCCTCAGTCATGAATGGAATTGGTTAGCACCCTGTTTGTGCTTTAATGAAGTTTTGCTTTCTGTTTGTCGGGAGTTTCCTGAAAGCTACCGAAAACTACTCAGGAGTAACTTTTTCTTTGAATTTTTGAAGTCAGAACTCAGGGGAACTGAAGTAAAAAAGTAAGGAAACAGCCAGCTTTAATAGGATGAGTCTGCACGGGAGAGGCTGCCCTTCAGGAACCTGTGTGCTCGTGGGGGTGGGGAGGGTGAGGAGGCTGGGAGGGTGCTGTGCTGCCCTTGTGGTGACAGACCTTCCTTCAGCGTTCCCAGTGATTTGTTCCTCACTAAAGGCAGCTGACGGCGGCATTTGGCCTGTCAGTGCGCTGTAGTTTTGGAAAATGGATGTCATCATTGTGCTGCTACTTTGATCTAGTATTTATTTAGAAAAAAAATTTATCCTGAGAAAATGGGAATTATGTTCTGAACTTTGAATTAAATCAAGGCTTTGGTAGCTGGTGAGTCATGAAACTTTATTAAAATAAATGATCTCAGACATGTTGGGTATTTACTCACAAGTTGTTACCAGAGTTCAGACATTCAGAGTGAGCCACATGTCGTTTATATGGATCCATAAAATACTGGGCAGGTGTGAGGCCATGGTGGCTGGATTCTGCATCCTTCTCGGCTCTGTCCACTCTCCAAGAACAGGCGTTGAAAGCCGAGGAAGGAAGCAAGACTGATGGTGGAAGAGCGGGTTTCATAGCAGCCTTCCCCCTGCAGTGCGTTAGCTCATTGCCGCTCCTGAACGTTCTGAAGCCCTGGAGCTGCGTGTCTGCCAAGGTGCCATGGGGCCTCACAAGCCAGTGCATCTGGGTGTTATCCTTGGCAAGGTGCTCCTGTTCTTGGCGCTTGGTGTTTTGTTTTTTGAGTGTACCTTATAACATTACATAGTTTAAGGACAATTGTTTCTTCTCCCTCCCTCCCTCCCTCCCTCCCTCTCTTTTCTTTTTCCTTCCTTCCTCTCTCTCTCTCTCTCTTTCTTTTTTTGGTTTTTCAAGACAGGGTTTCCACTGTGTTTCCCTGGCTGTCTTGGAACTCACTCTGTAGACCAGGCTGATATTGAACTCACAGAGATCCATCTGTCTCTGCCTTCAGAGTGCTGGGATTATAAGGTGTGTGCCACCACCACCTTGCTTCAACTGTGTTTCTTACAATGAGTTCTATTCAGGGCTGTTTGCATATGAGAGAAATGAGACATTTTATGTATGATTTTTGGATTGGATTTTAGAGCATTAGAATGACTGTTGGAGAAAATCTGGTGAGCAGAGG
Source organism: Ellobius talpinus (assembly GCA_001685095.1). Taxonomy (NCBI): domain Eukaryota; kingdom Metazoa; phylum Chordata; class Mammalia; order Rodentia; family Cricetidae; genus Ellobius; species Ellobius talpinus. The sequence continues at coordinate 6,440 of LOJH01020588.1, forward strand.
TTTAAAGTTTGTAGTATACTCTGGGTGTGTACACAGTCCACTGTCATCCTCACACGAGCGTTCACATCCGGAGGCGTCTGAGGCCGGTCTCAGTTGAGACTGTGAACCGATGTTCCGGCATTGATCATGTTGTGCTGCTGTGTTGCGTGGCAGTGGCACTCGGCACTCAGGCAGATGGAGGGCCTGGCAAGGACGTGCACAGCCTGGGAGGGCATAAATCCTCTGTTCCTGGCACGGGTTTAATTGTGTGGTTCTACTGGGAAGCCATACGTTAACTTCTGCTTCACCCAGCCTGGTCTCCCTGCAGATCCAGCTCTATACAGGCCTGTTTTTCTCCGAAATTGAGCCCGAGAGACAGAAATCCATACGTGACTTGTCACAGACTTTGCTAAATTGAGACCTCTGAACTGATTGGCTGCCTCTCCCTGTCCAGGGCATCCCTCGTGTAGATGCTGTCATGGTCTCAGGTGACGCACTGGGCAGCATTGCCTTCGAGATGTGCTTGTCTCATTTTTCAGCTTACTTTCTGTGTGCCCAGATCTCAGTTTCCCCGGGTTCCCTTTTCAGAAAGCATTAAGAATGAAGTTTCACTCTGTGTGCACATGGTCCAGGGTATTGCTTCAGGCTCTGAGCGGGGCCTGCAAGGAAACTTGCAGGTGAGAGTTGCCCTTTCCTCGGTTCCCTTTCTCGTTCTCCTCTTGCCCTGTCTTAGGACACCTGGGCCTGTTCACAGACTGCAGGCTCCAGTGTCGAAGGGCTGTGCGCTCTTTGGGGTGTGCCTGGAAGGTGTCTTCTGTTGACATTGGATGTCCTCATGCCTCACACCAGATCTTAGCCGTGGTAGCAGGCACAGTCGTGTGAAAGTCCCCAGCAGAATGCTTAGTGAGGAGCTGTCCTCCGAAATGTCTGTTGAAAGAAAAGATTAAATTGTCAGACCGCTTCATTTGTTCCTAATCTTCATGGATTTAAAATAAGTGTCAGATCTGTGGAGAGATGCACGTAGCCGTACACAGTGAGAGAGGGTCGGGACAGCAGCCGGTGACCGTGGTCAGGCCATGTGCACTGCCTGGTGTGCCTGGTCATTCCTGGCTGTGACTTGGCTTATGTAGCTCTCTCTCCAGGGCCTTAGTTTTCTGACACTTTTTTCAATTCTTCTCTAAATGAGATTGATAGCTTTGCCTCGCGTGGAATTTTATTTATTTTATGTGTTTGGGTGTTTAGTCTGCCTGTATGTACCACATCTGTACAATGTCTGTGGAGTCCATTGGGGGCATTGGATCACTGGGACTGGAGTTACAGATGGTTATGAGCCACCATGTGGGTGTTAGGAATTGAACCTGGGTCCTTTGAAAGAACAGCCAGTACTCTTAACTGTTGAGTCATCTTTCTTGCCCCTGCGGTGGGATCCCTGTCCTGTACCGTGGAGACCAAAAGCAGAAGCCGCACTGTCGTTTGTCCCACAGTGCTGGACGTTTTGCATGGTATCAGTAATACTGATAGAAATATTTTATGTGACCTTTGCTTAGGGCATTTGGGTACTGGACTTTCCAGGATGCAGGGTTTGGCTTTAAAAGGTAAAGGCTGCTTGACTTACTCTGCCACCACCTGCATGTTGTTTTTGTGGTTCTGGGTGCCTGTTCCAGCAGTACTGTTACTGTTACTGTGGTCATCCTTGTCAGTAGGTTTGCTGTTGTGGTTTTAAATTTTTTTCTTTTCAATGTATTCTTTTATGGGCCATGATGTTTGTGTATGTACGCTGGAGTGATTGAGGCACTCTGATAAATGCCTGTTATTCAAAGACGCTTAAAATCTCTTATGTGGAAGGCTCCGGGTTTAAACAAGCATTGTACAACAACGGCACAAAACCGGCAAAACCCCGGCGTTTTCTCCGTGTCCCCAAAGGCGGGACAGTCCCACCACTGCAGTTGCCCATACTGTGCAGCGCATCTCCAAACTCGCTCCGTGGTGTTGTCGCCCACCAGTGTTGCACCGGCCTCTGTGGGCCTGCAGATCCTGACTGTTTCCATGCCACGTTAAAAATGCCACGTTAGAGTGAGGTCGTGGTGTTTGCCTTCCTGTGCCCCTCTTACTCATTGAGCATAAATGCCCTGCGGGTTGCTGTGTTCTCGCACCTTGATTTCCTTTTTGTGGCTCTGTCATGCCTGATGTTTGTACAGATCACATTTCCTTGGCCTGTTTGCCTGCTGTTGGACACTTAGGTCACTTCCATCTCTTGGCTGCTGAAAAATGTTGAGTGAGCATGGGAGTGCCTGACTCAGTCACAGGGACTTGGTGACAGCAGTGGGAGATGCTGGGTCACAGTGGAGCCTTTCCATTGTATCCCTGCTTTGTGACTGTAATGATCTGAATGCCCTCCTACAAGCTCTCTGGCTATTGGCTAGTGCTGTCTGGCTGCAGCCATCCAGGAGCCACCCTTTCCTGGTGAGTAGAGGAGCTCTGCCCCGTCCTTTCTCTCTCTGTGGGTGTGAGAGCTTAGTTTTCTTAGATCTCCTTTGATAACAGAAACAAGCTCTGCTGCCACGGATCTCTATATACTTAGGCTTTGGAGGCTCATGCGCTTGCTAAGCTCTCTTCCCACCATGAGGTCAGAATTTTGTTCTATGTCTCTTACTGCTTGATAGTTGTTTTTTATTGACAGGGTCTCTGGCCCTGGCTGGCTGACTGGCTGAGTTGGACTAGCTGTGGAGATCAGGCTGACTAGAACCCACAGAGATGCACTGCTTGTCTCCCAAATGCCAGGGAGCTTCATAGTTTTGCTGCTTATATTTAGCCCCAGAATCAAGGTGACAGTGGTCTCAGTGAGCCCAGGCCATCCTTTTTTCGTGTGACATCCTTGTTACTCTCAGAGGCGTCCACTAGCTTGGAGGATGAATTACAGAGCCAGGCTGTGGTTAATAACTGTAGTCTTTGCCTGTGGGTGAGGCCAAGGCCCAGCTTCCTTTGTGCCCGAGCAGATCCATGTGTCCTTCTGCAGGGCCGTCTGTCGCTGTAGCATCAGCCTGGCTTGACTGTGTGCTGAGTAAATCTGTTTGCTCAGAGATGGTTCAGGTGGAGACTTCACCTCTTCACATTTTCAAGTTTTTTAATTTTTCACGTAGAGGCCCTTCATATCTTCTACTGGACAATTCCTAGACACTTTGCCTCTTTTGTTTGTTTTGTAGATTAGGAATACAGTGTTTGTCTGCATATTTATTTGGGTTTCTGGAGACAGGCACAGTGTTCTGCAGATAATGGCAGTTTTCTCCCGTCACTTGACACACTCTCCCTTCCTTTCCTTTTCTTTCCTGCGAGTCTCTGTCAAACTCCCCGGGAATAGTGTTGCAGAATGAGGCCTCCATAACTGCTTCCACGGGGAAAGTGATCACTGTTTACTCTTTCCCTTTTTGCCATAGGGTCTTTCTAGCCCAGGCTGGCCTTGAGCTCATGGTGGTCCTTCTGCCTCACCCTCCCGAGGGCAGGGATGACATGCACGTCACAGGTTCAGCTTTTACTATTGTATAAGATTTTCTACTAGGTATTTCTGGGCTGTCTTCATCAGATTACAGAAGCCCTCCTTTCTTGCTGCAAGAGCTGTTTGATTGGGTTTGAGCTCTATGGTTGTGCCCTTTACCCTTGCTGATGCAGTGCAGTGCGCGCATAGCTGGGCAGCGTGTGTGCAGGTCACAGGGCACACTGTTCTTAATCATGGGCCTGGCCTGCGCTTAACCTGGCCCTTGGCAAAGGTTCCGCCGCACTACTAAAAGTTAGCTTCCTCCCTTCCAGAATATCTCTTGCATAGCAGCCCAGGTCCACCTTTTTTGACAGTTTATTATGTTTTAATAACAAGGCTATGCTACTCTAGAACTAGGAGCTCAGATAATTTTTTTTTCTGTTTCTTCTGTCTTTAGACTTTCAACATTTGTAGAACTTGCCATGTGGGTCTTGAGTTTTTTCTGTGGAATGATTTTTTTTTTAATAATTATGGTTTGATTTTAAATGGCTATGGGAGGCTTCATGTCTACTATGCCTTCTTGAGTCAGTTTTGGTTATGTTTCTCTAGAAATTTGTCCTTTTGAAGTATTAGCTAAAGAAGTTAGCGGCTATAGCTAGCTGTTCAGCATACTTTTAAAAATCTGTATTCTTTTGAAGCTTTAATTTATTTTGGTGTATGTGAGACAGGCTGTTATGTATCCGTACACACCTGCTTGGAACGTGATGATCAGTCTGCCTAGAGAGAAGGCTGGGGGATTGTGAGCGTGGAGAGGGAATCAGTAGAGAGACTTCTAGAGAGTCTTGGCCAGGGAACCATGGGGGCTTTGGCCTTTCTGTGTGTCTCCTTCTGCTTGGCCAGTTTCTGGTCTTGATTACCTTCTTCAGGTTTGGTTTCACTCATTCTCAGCCACGTGTCTCCTCTTGTGCTGTGTTGATAGCTGTCCATTCACTGCCAGGGCCAGGCAGCTTCCTGTTGTCCTACCGGGTTTTCTTTATCTCCTTTCCATGCAAAGACCTTGAGGCCTAGAAGGTGCAGCTGTAGCTGTGAGCAACCGAGCAGTTGAGTGAGTGAGCTTGGACTCAGCTTTGCACCATGAATCAGGGAGCAGGGTGGGTTTAGGCAGTGGTACCCCAGCTGCTTTATGGTTCACAGAGGAGTGGGGTGTGCACCCCAAGGCCTCCGTAGTGGCACAAGGACAGTGCTGAAGGTATGCTTTGAGAGGGCAAGGATTCTGAAAAAACTTGTGTCTTCCTTGTGAACTTGTTGGCTCCCAGTGCCTGGAGTCCCTTTGATCTGTAGCTGGTGACAGTGATGAATATTTGACATTGTAGTGATATCTGTCAGCCTTGGGTGATCCTTGTGACTCAGTGACTTCTTGGTGACCTGTGCTGTCTGTTAGCAATATGCAAGCAGCAGATAGAGTTGTGCCACAGGTTTGAAAGGTGACTCTGGAGAGTGTCAGCCTGCTGAGGCTTTTGTAAGGTCAGCAAGTACCATCTCCATGTTCAAACATGGGGACTTTTCTCTGTAACTTGAGCAGAAATAGCAGACTGTGCCAAGCTGGGACAGATTGACTACAGAAGCAAAGACAGAATGCCCATTAAGCCAGGTCGTGAAGAGATTTGCAGAAAATTAGAAACTGTAGTGAATGGAGCAGCCGGCTTGCTTCCCGCACGGCTAGCTTAGCCCCAGAAATAACAGCATATAAATTGTATTCATTTAAGCATTGTCTGGCCCATTATATCTAGCCTCTTCNGGCCAGAGCTTCATACGTCTGCCTGACTCTGCTTTCTTTCTCCCAGCATTCTGTGAAAGCAACATAGATAGAAGACACTCCCAAGAAACAACCATTCTTAACACAAAAAGTTTTTATTTGGCAAAATACTTTTTTTTTTGAAAAAATGTCATTTATGTTCACAATAGACTATTTGTTAGTAATTTGAAATGAATTAGTGAAAGTGAAATTTTAATTCTTCATTTTAATTCTACAATGGTGAATGCTGGTAGCAGTAATTTGTAGAAGGTTTTAGGGGCCTGTATAGCTTTTTAAAATAAAAGTTACTATTTTTATTTTATTGCTGGGACTGGAGAGATGGCTCAGTGGTTAAGAGCACTGACCTCTTCCAGAGGTCCTGCGTTCAATTCCCGGCAGTCACATAATGGCTCATAACCATCTGTAATGAGATCTGGTTGGCATCCTCCTCTGGTGCGTATGTACATAATAAATAAAGAAATCTTTTTTTTTTTAAACAAACAAACGAACAAACAAAAAACAAAAGAGCATTGGCTGCTCTTCCAGAGGTCCCTGGTTCAATTCCCAGCACTCACCTGGCAGTTCACAACTGTGTCTAACTCCAGCTCCAGAGGACCCGGCATCCCACACAGATGCATATGCAGGTGAAACACCAGTGCACATCAAAGAAAATAAATAAAAAGGAGTCATTAAAAATTGAAGAGAAAGACCTTAAAAATAAGACATGCCATGCAGCTAGGTCAGTGGTTTGCCCAGACACTCAGTCTGCGCATCCGCGAGCTCCAGGGCAGCTAGAGCAGCCTCTCCGAAGCTGCGGAGCTTTGCTTGGGCCTTCATCTTATGCACTTATCATCCCAGAAAACAGGACCGTGACAGCTAAAGCTAGAACGACGTTAGTTTATATCTTCCTGCTACAGCTCATGTTCTCCCTGCGTTCTGTCCCTCCGCCTCATCCAGCTCACCCGTGCTTGTCCTCACCCACAGACACATCTGTTTACTTTCATACACTATAGGTAGAATCACAAGAGTGAGCACGTGTGTTTTGTTTCTGAGATTGTATGACCTCATTTAATGTTGTTCATTCTCAGCCCATCTATTATTTTCCCTGCTAATTTTGTGGTTTTTTTTTAAAGAGCTGAATAGTATCCATTTTATATATGTTCCAGATTGTCTTTATTTGTCAGTTGATAGACAGGTTGGTTCCATTTCTTTGCTATAGTGAATAGCAATAAAGACGGGGCCCAGATATGTCTGTGGTAGGTAGGGCCTGTGGAGTTCTGGGTATCTGCCCAGGAGTGAAATAGCAGAGTCATATGGTAGTTGTAAAATTGTTTTGGGGAATCTCCAGACTGATTTCCATAGTGGCTGTATTAGTTTTTACCCCACCATCCTCTCCTCTGTTGTTGACTCTTTGATGAGAACTGTGCTGACCGAGTGTTGATCTCAATGTTGAATACTTTAAAACTTTTTTTTTTTTTGCATTTGTGTTTCCTTGTTTGAGCTGTCTGTTCAATTGTTAAGGGCATAAGAGGTTGTTTAAGACCAGAAAGTTGCTGAGAAATTCTGGTTCATGCAAGAGATGATGGTGCCTGGTAGTTGGTTTTATAGGGGCTGTCTTTTTGGTTGGATATTGGCATTTTTGGCCAGCAGAGGCAGACTTGTTTCTGTGTCATGTTGGTGGTTGCTGATGATTGAGGAGGTGTTTGTTTTGTAGAACCTTGTGCTTTCCTGAGGCAAATCTGGTCCATTGCAATGTCTCCCTTTTCCCTAAGATCAGAAATCTTAGAAACCTGGGATACTGAGGGAAGAGATTGTCTGAGGATAGTGCACAGTGAACTGAAAATTGAAGATTTTAATTAAAAATATCTATCACCCAGTGGCTCTTTCCCCTTATTTCTCAAGTGTGGCGGCTCTAATAAACTGGCTGCACCGAGTTCCATGGTAGCTTTGGTTGGGGGTGGGATCTCCCCTGAAGCATGTGGACACAACCCCGTGCAGTAGCTCTCACTTTTACAGCCACCCCCTTGCTGAAGTTTTGGCTTATGCAGCATATTTCAGAAGTCAGGCACTTGCGAGAGCCAATGCCTTGGCTGCTGTGTGTGCCTAAGGGGGCACAGGGAAAGAGAAGAAGGGGGAGAGGGGCCAAGCAGGGAAAGGGGCAGCAGGGCCAGGAAGATGGAGGACACGGCCAGTACACACATCGGCAGCCTTCTCGTCTTTTCAGCCGCTCTGAGTGGCCTGCCTTGCTGCCTGGGTGTGAGAGGTGTCCAGGAACACAGAGAAGCGAATTCCAACCTTAATTTTTGTTTTCTTTTACCTTCATAGGACCTATCAATCTTCCATTCTCAAATTGTTGTCTTGAGGTAGGCAAGGATTCAGTGTTTCTGCTGGTGCATTGGTTGGGATGCTGATGGATGTTCTGACTGTGTAAAAGAAAAACCTTCTTACACCCCCATGTTTAGTTTTACTAAATAGAAATAAAGTCAAAGCCAGACAAATAGAAAGCCAAGCCTTTAGAAAACCCGAGAGAGAGGATCCCAAGTTTGTGCTAGCTTTGGGCTACACAGAGAGCTTGTCTCGGGGAAAAATCTGGCATTACAGAACGATCAAGGGTGGTGCCCTAGTCCTTTCATGCCTCTTTGACTGGATGTGAGAACCCACGTGTGTCCCTTTGAGACAATGAACAGTCTCTAAAGGAGTGGCAGGACAAATAAGTATCTGGACTCCAGTGCTAGGTTGCTGGGCTGTTGCTAAGAGATACTTAGGAGTGCAGAAGCTGGTGGGTGGTTAGCGCTGCATTGGCATGTCGGCATGTCTAACTCAGATCCGCTGCCACCCGACTCTGGGGCTCCGGTGCTCAGGGCCTCACGAATGGCCCTTCCTGCAGTGGCAGCTCTCCTAGGTCTTGGTGTGGGACGATCAGCAGACCCATCTGGCCTGCTTTGTCTTCACTTCTTCACCATGGGCCAGCAGCAGTTGGGGCACAGTGTTTGGGGGTTGCCTTGTTGGGGGCGTTGTGAACTATAACTCTGACATTGCTCTTTTGGATTCATGGAAGTTTCGCCGGATGGTGTGGCTGTCACTCTTGTTTTCCCTGAAGCTGAGGTCTGGGAAGTGCAGTGAAGCAGCCTGCACTGAGGTGACTGTGGGCTTTGCTTACATCTCCTGCCAGTAGCATTTGCACTTTATTTCAGAGAAGTGGCTTTCTGCCCATCCTCGTTCTTCTACCTAGCTGGGCCAGGCGGGTCATCAGCATCTGCCAGTGTGAAGATGGGAGGAGAAGCCCATTTATCTTACTGGTTACACCGGTTTACACTAATTACAGTACTCTGTCTTGAATTTTCTGTCTACTCTTTCCACCTCAGTACCACGAGGCTCCATCTTTCCTTTTGTTTTCAGATATTTGCTTCCGTGTCTGAGCCTTAGAATTGGGGCGCAGGCTGGGAGGGATGTGTCTGGGGGTGGGGCCGTGGGAAGGGGCCTTCAGTGCTAAAGAGGAGGGTGCCCAGGCCTACATTCTACCACTTCTCGGTCATCCATGTGTTTCTCTTTCTTCACAGTTGTGTTGGTAGTTAGGAGCTCCCGTTTCAAAATCATCTTAGAGGGACCTCCAGCATTTTAATCTTGATAGCACTGATATGATTGTCTCGTTTAAATGGACTTAAATGGAGGTTGGTATGGGAATTTGGGAGTTCAGCTGGACTTGGTCCCCTTGCACAGTTTCACTAAAGTATAATTCAGTCTTAAAAGATGAAGGTGCTTGCATTTTAGAACTGTTGTTTTTAGGCCCAGAGACTTTTGTCCTCCTGGCTCTTTGGGAGGCAGTGTAAAGGGCCATGTTACATTGAGCAGTCCTTATCCTGAGCTGGTTTTGTTTGGCTTTGTATTTGGTCAGTTTGATACTGGAGGGAATTTTCAAGAAAGTGAAAACATAGCTCAGACTCCTGGGACCAAGTGTAAGATGAATACACTCAGAACAAATGAGCAGAAAAGTACCGAGCATCCCGTGTCCTGACACCGACCCTGTGTGGACCCTAAAGCCCCAGGCCTTGGCAAGGAGAGAAATGAGGAGGCTGAGTCTTGCTAAGAGGAGGGGAACATCAATCACAGCGTTTGGAAGGAAATGGAGCATGTCTTTTTAATGGGATGATGAGAGGGAGGATGGAGATGGGATTGGGTACCATGGTGGAAAGTCAGAGCCTAAACAAGGTTGCCTTTGGGAACCCTACAGTTGGAAGCAGTGATTATTTGGAGCTGGTAAAAGCCGCTTTCTAGATTCATCTATGTGTAGCATGTGGCGGTAGATATTATTAATCAAAGGAAGCCAGGTGGCCTAACCAAGTTAGATAACCAAGTTAGATAAGTGCCATTTGATACAGGGGACCCGAAAGAGGTGTAAAGCTAAGTGCACTCTAAGAGGCATTTCAACAGCAACAGAGGCCTCATCCTCATGATGAACTGTAAGGGAGTCCAAGATAAGCGCTTGTGTATGCCCCCACCTGTCTCTCAGTGGTGGTGGTGCATTCTTGGGCCTTGAACGTGCTAGTCAAATAATTACCAATAAGTCACATCCCCAGTCCTTAGTTTTCTGAGGCAGGGCTTAGGCTGGTCTCAAACTTGCTATGTAGCCTGGGGTGGTGTACTCTTGATGTTCCTGCCCCAGTGTCCTAAGTACTGACATCAAGGCATGCTCTGCTATGACATCATAGGCATGCTCTGCTATGACATCATAGGCATGCTCCGCTATGGCATCATAGGCGTGCTCCACTGTGGCTTCATAGGCGTGCTCCGCTATGACATCATAGGCGTGGCCCGCTATGGCTTCATAGGCGTGCTCCTCTATGACATCAGAGGCGTGCTCTGCTATGACATCATAGGCGTGCTCTGCTATGACATCATAGGCGTGCTCCGCCATGACATCATAGGCGTGCTCCGCCATGACATCATAGGCGTGCTCCGCTATGGCATCACAGGCGTGCTCCGCTATGACATCACAGGCGTGCTCCGCTATGACATCACAGGGGTGCTCCGCTATGACATCATAGGCATGCTCCGCTATGACATCATAGGCGTGCTCCGCTATGACATCATAGGCGTGCTCTGCTATGCTTGGCTTGTGCTACTCTACAGATTTTTGGGATGTGTGTGTGGTGTCAGAGGACATTCTCTACATTGATCTTCAGGTGTCACCCATATTTTATCTATTTGTGTATTCATTCATTCATTCATTCTTTATTAGCTGGGATATCTTACTGACATGGGACTGAGACTTGGCTCCACATCTCAGCTCCCTTGTGCTGGGTACAGACACTCTACCCGCCTGGCTTTTCTGTGGGTTCTGCTGAGTGAACTCCTGCTTGTACAGCACTCTCCTGACTGATCATTTCCTTAGCCCTTGAGCTTCTTTTGATGCTGTGTTCTTTCATTGCTTCTTACTTGCAGACAAAAGGGGAATTAAGACTAGAAGGTCACACAGCTTATTGGAGTGAGAATCCTCAATAACATTCTCGTTTGAAGATGCTGAGGAGCGCTGCTGTTCTGTGAGAGGTGCTGGCATGCTCTGTTCCTGGAGGTCCTTTACATTTCAGCTCTGTGGTCACGCACACTTTGTTCAGCAGCTGTGTTTGATCAGTCATGGACAATGAGTCTGGTAGTTTGTGGATCCGCACATAATGTCTCATTCACCTCACAGGATGGGAAGAGCTTTCCGGTGAGACCCCAACGATCATAAGGTGTGGGGGAACATGAGTGCTAGAGACCCCTGGATGGGGAACATAAACCAGCAGCTACTGCTGCCTTGGGAGGCATTTTGTCAGCAGCAGGAAGCCTAGAACCATGTGCACTGCACAGCTCAGCAGCAGGGCGATGCTTGTACACCCCGAGTGCAGGAGTTTGCTGTTCCGCACTGTAGGTGGAGCCTGCTCTGCTCTCTCTAGTGGCACTGGGCTCCTGCACCAGACATGCTGCTGATTTGCTGCATCTAGAAGCTTCCATTCCTGTACTTGGGTCTCCTTCACTGTACCTGCTTTTGTGGACATGGCTGAAGTAGTAACTTCTTTGAGCTGATGACTGTCCTGAGTGGTTACTTTGTACCTGCTCCTTCCCACACTTAGGTGTTGGGGTTTCTCTGATATGTGGGGAATGTAGGAACCGTAGAGGTGGCTAATTGTGCTGCCCCCTCTCGTAACATTTGCTGCATTTTTATTATTATGTATTTTTCTAAAGACAGGATCTACTGTAGCCAATCTATGCTTGTTATGTAGCTGAGGATGAGCTTGAATTTCTGATCCTTCTGCACCTACCTCTCATTGCTAGGATGACGTGTGTGCCATCATACCCGGTGCTGGGTATCGAACCCAGGGTCTCTTACATACTAGCCTAGCCAAGTGTTCTTCCAGTTCAGCTGCATCCCCAGCTCTACACCATGTGTTATTATCATGAAAACATCTCATTCCACAAGAATAGTTTCACTTTTATCCAGACCATCTGACCTGTGGGCTTTGGTGAGTAAAATTGAAAATAATTTAAAGTCTAATTTGTCTTTTGGTCAAGCAAAGAGAAACCTATCAAGGAAGTGTTAAAGTGGATAAGGAGCGTCTGTACAGCTGTGGGTTTCCCAGAGCGTCAGATGTAGTGGCAGGTGTGGTTTGTAATCAAGCATTAGCATGAGCTAAGCGGGAAGCGGTAATTGCTAGGGGAGGAGTTAAAGGAACGCTGGGGAGAAGGTTGATTATTGTTTGTTGTACAGTTGTGGGGCTGGACCTCTGACTTGATGACCCACTGAAGACACAGCGGGCTCAGCAGTGCTCAGGGTGGGTTATTGCACTGGGCGGATATGGGGCAAAGCCAGCCGGGGAGCAGGTGTGTGTGGTGAGGCCTGCACAAGCCAGCTTGCCCAGTGGAGTCACCCATGATGGCACAGCTTCCCCAGCCATAAGGTGGACAACACATAAGAAGTGGTATCGCCCTAAAAGGCTCCTTAGAGACTTTTAACTGGGTGCTTGTCATGGGTATACCTCTGCCTGGCATGCACCAGAACTCCAGGCTCCAGAAGGCAGGCAAAGGTGTCCACATTGTGTCTAGTTGGGGCCTGGTGAGCTGACTTTACAGTTAGGGGAGCAGAAGTGCCAGAGCACCTGTAAGAGGGGGTTCACTGACGCCTCCTTGGGCAGCTGCTCATCTGCTTTGTCCTTTGGGTCGCTGTCTCACTCTAAGACACGGAGGGTAAAGGAATCAGAGGCTTAAACAAGTGAGTGTGAGCCTGTGTGTCACCCCATTAGACAGTTACATTAACTCTCATGGATGTGTGGTAAGTCGTGTTCACTAGGAGAAGAAGCGGACATATTGGGTCAGAAAAGACTTATTTCTTTAGAAAGGTAATGGGGCTGGAACTGAACTTCCCGAGCTTGCATTCCGTGCAGACATTAAACGCTGGCTGAGAGTTGCTTTAGTGAGAGCACCATTGAATTGTAATTAAATATTGAGAACCTATAAAATATATTTGCATTAAAAAGTGGTTAAAGTAATTTTCTCAGTCTTCATAAATTTAGATAATAGTCATTAAAGAAAATAATGAGCTAGTCTTTGGGTGGAAGAGGCAAAGATGCAGAAAATTGCCCCATGAGCTAAGTTGCTAATGACAATGTTCCCTGAGATTCTAGAATAAAATCCTGTGGGATTGGACACATTCTTGATGCCCAACTGTGTTCTACCCGCTGCAACAGATATGTCAGCATTAGGCCAGGGGCAGTTAGCAGGTGTGCTAAGATGGCCCTTTGGGAGTTCTCCTGCCACTCTCAGCCAAGGTTCCCAGTCTGTCCCTGTGATGGCCCACTCATGGTGTGTCCTAAGCAAAACACCAACTGAGTGGGTGGCCTTTGGAAGGAGTCTTTTCAATATTAACCAGACTTGTGATCATTTTGCCTCACTCTCCCCAGTGCTGGTAATATAGTCTACCACACCTGGCCTGATGGCTTTAAAAAAAAGTATTTGAGTGAAGTATTGCTGGTCCTGGTTAATACAATCTGTGGTCTTGTAGTTTGGTCCGTGTTTCACTGATGCTGTCAGATGTTCTGGAGCTGGGGGTTGACAAGCAGACTTAGTCACTAATCAAGCTTCAGTTTTCAGCTTGCAAATAGGAGAAAGAACAACCCCTTCTCTAATTTAAATTAAACCTTTAATTTAAGATGGTTAAGAGGCATATACAGTTAATGGATAGTAGAAACCCGTGTATCTTTCCTCCAGTTTCCTCAGCTTGAGAAACCACTGTAGTAGCCATGTGTGGTGGCACACAGCTGTTCTGTCAGCACTGAGAGGGCTGAGGCAGGGAGAGTCTGAGTTCCGGGCCAATCTGAGCTATACAGCGAGACCTGTCTTAAACCAAAACCTTAAGCCAAAAGCTGTTTTATAGCATCTCAGCCCAGATGACATGGGCGCTGGCAGTTCACTACATGACCTCTCCTTGCTCTCAGTATCTGGCAATCATCGAGTCCTTTATCTCTGTAGCCCTGTTGTTTCAAGAGTGCCGTGTAGACAGTCACACGTACCTCATGTTTTGCTGTCGGTCTTTTTCACTCCAGAATTTCCCAGAGATTCATCCTCACTGTCCATTATTTGTCCCTGTTTATTGGCAAGTCTTGTCTGTGGTGTGGATGGGTCGCCATTGTGTAAGCACGTGTTCACTCGACGGCATCGGGCTGGGTCTCTTATGAATAAAGCTGCTGTGGATGCTTATATAGTCTTTTTTTCTGAACGTGAGTGTTCATTTCTCTGTGGTAAATGCCCAGAAGTGCAGTAGTAGCCTGGCCTGCTGGTGCATGTTAGGGCATGATTCCCAGGAACCACTGCCCTGTCTTCCAGGGCTGCTGCATGTAACATAGACCGGGCCGGCTTGCTCGGAGGGCTGGCTTGTTGGGTTTTAAGTCCTGCCCAGTTCCCCACAGCTATTTAGCCCCAAAGAAAATCACACAGAGATCTCTGTAAGTTATAAAGCTGATTGG
>LOJH01020589.1:5178-17730 GCA_001685095.1 Ellobius talpinus
TGTGTGTGAGAGAGAGAGAGAGAGAGAGAGAGAGAGAGAGAGAGAGGAGAGAGGTGTTGAGAGTGTTCCTGCTGGTAACCACCCAGCTGCTGAGAGTTCAAGAGGGCACCAGCCTTGCTCAGAGGACAACTTTCCACAGGACCCACTGACTGAACTGTAATCTAGATATTGCTCACTAGGTCTCAAGAAATCCCTAGTTTATAAGATGAGATCTTTAACACTAGTTTAAATGAACACATCATTAAAAATAAATTAAGAACACGTTGTCATGGCCACAGTATTTAGATAGTGTTTGCTCTGTGTTTCTTTGAGGAAACACCTTCTATTTATCAGATACTTTCTCTCCTCACTGGAGTTTGCTGTTTGTGGTTGAGACAGGGAGCCATTTCTAATAAAGAAAATATGTTTTTAAAAAGTCTTTAAATATCTGTGATGTAAGTGCAGTTGCAGGGAATAATGCAGTCCTCTTATCTAGCTCCCTTCCGTGACATTTTTCAGAACTTCAGCACGTGTGCTGACACAGAAATTCCTTGATCCTAATTCACATCTTCCCAGTTTTGTTTCTCTTGTTTTAGTCTATAAACTTTTGCCTGAAGAACCTCTGTCATAGTCAGGATACTTTGGCTATTACAAAGATCTTTTGTTGTATTTTCTTTTTAAGGGCTAGAGGAATTAGTGTGTGTGCACATGCCATGGCGCCTTGGTGGTAGTCAGAGGACAGCTTAGGAGGTCAGGTCTCTCCTTCCACCTCATGGGTCCTGGGTATTGATCCCAGGTTGTCAGGCTTGTCATCAAGGACCTTCACCCACTGAACCATCATGCCAGCCCTCAAATTGTCCTTTTACACTCGCTTCCTGCTGTCTCTAACCCCTGGGCAACCACTGAACTAATATTTGTTTCAAAAATGTTGCCATTGTAGAACTCATTTTGTTCTATAATTGTGTCATGTAGATTTATTTTCTTTATTCTATGTACAAACATTACATCTATTAGGACGTTTTACATTTTAAAAGCAGTTTATTTTTTCTCAGTCCTACTCAATGTACTCTGTGAATGAATGCTTACTGTTTACAAGGATTTATGCTTAGGCAATATGTACACAAGCAAGAAATACTTTTTAAGTAAGAAAATATTTAGAAAAAATTAATTCTGAAATATTTAAATGTATATAACACTGAAGATATAGAGTGTCTTTTGGGATTTTAAAGGCAGGTTCCCTCTTCCCTAAGAGTACAAGGTAGAATACATTGTGTTTTGTTTTTTCCTTTTAAGATAAGGTTTCAGCTTTGGTGTCTAGGTTGGTCTTGAACTCCTTGTCTCAAGTGATCCTCCTGCTTTCTTCTACCAAGTAACCAGGGTTATGCTCCAAATGTATGAGTAATTTAATTTAAACTAGCTGACTACGTGATCACCAATCTAGAAGAGGCACATGACTCGAACCTGACATTCTACGCTTGCTTTTGGCTTGTTAAGAAATAAATACAAAAGAGGTTATAGTAGTCTTTCAAAATGATCTACTTTTGATTATCATCTTAATGTCATGTTAAGGTTTTTTGTGGAAACATTTTAAACATACGTAAGTTTACTAAATCTGATAATTCTTTTTAGTAATTTAAAATCATGATTATCCCTGCATGTACATTCCTTTAGTTAAAAATAACCTACAAATTTTATTATGGAGCCTTTTCTTCCTTACAAGTCAGTAAGATTAATATATATTTTCAAGAATATATATTCTTGAAAAAAATCAACATCGATTTAAACATGCCTTTGAGTGTGGTTGAATCTCATATTACAGGCAAGCTTTCATCAGGCAAGTGCCTTCCCTTTGATATTTATGGTATGGATGCATTTTACTTTGGACTTTGACACATGGACTATGTATGTGGCATATGTACATTTTGTTCCCCCTTCCCCAACATATTCTTTAATTAGACATACAGCATAGATCCAGGATTATAGGAAAAACATTTTCCATATAGGCATAATGAGAAAAGCATAATTCTCTTGTTAAGAATTTTAAATCATTGTATGTGAAAGGTATATTAAAGATGAAGATTATTATGAACTTTGATGTGAACTGTTTAAAGAAGTTCTCAGTTACATCTTTAGGTACTAGTGGCCATTAAATAAGAAACTTGTCAGCCTTTGAGATCTCCCTGGGAACTACCAGGGGAATTTGAGCGAAGCTCGCCCTGTCAAATCTTAATAGATAAATCCCTGGAGGTGTGAGGGGTGGGGCTGATAGTAAATTTAAGCTGGTTTCTTAGGGAGCTTTAGGCTTCTCTTGCTCTAAAAATGTCTTATCAAACCAGAGCTCTTTAAGAGTATACAGAGAAAAGTCTAGAGTCCCCTAGGTACTGAGAACCAAGATAGCAGTTCAAAGAATTGGACTGATAATCTGCCTGGATCTGGGCAGTTCCACAGAGCATTGTGATTTACTGACTGAGAAGCAGAAGGGAACAAGAGGTGTATTTGCTATCTCTTGGTTGATTTTAAGTCTATGATGAACACTTTATCCTTTCATTTTGGCTTAGGTCATACTTCGTATGAAGTTCTTTTTCAGTGGAGCAAAAACTGGGATGTCTGCTGAACAATTGTGTTGGTCCTAGGAGAAACCTATGCTATATTCTGGAAAGAATGTTGGCTTTGCCTAAGAGCCAATGGGATGGCCTATGAGGATTCAAGCTAGGATACTCTAGTTTTCAAAGAGGAGTGTTGGCTTTGCCGTCTGCCTTATGCTTCCTGCCATGATGATCATTCAATATTAATTTTTGGAGATTTATCTAATTTTGTGTATATGAGTGTTTTGCCTGCATTTATGTATTATGTGCAACATGTGTAGAACTGGTACTCATGAGGATTATCTGGAGCTGGAATCGTGGATGCTTCAACAAGAGCTCTTAACCACCGAGTCATCTCTCCAACCCTCAATGTTAAATTCCTGGCTTGTTTGCGTTCTTCCTAAAGTATTGGTATTGTAAATGTGAGCATCTCTAGAAAGAATACTCTCTGCCCACTCTTCTAAACATTGTTTTATGCCTGTCAAGGCAGTCATTGTCAAAGAATGTGTGGACTACATTGTTTTTCCATAGAAATGTTTTTATAACAACAGGCATCTTGTTAAAGTTATCCAGGTTGGCCTTGAACTCACTATGTATCTTAGGCTGCTCTGGAACTCATAATCCTCCTGCCCCAGCTCTGAGTGCTGGGATACCACCACTCAGGCATATAACATGAAAATGGTTTTATTTTAGAATACTAAAGTCTAATTTTAAAATGAAATAGATATCTGTAAATGAAGACATTGGCCATCTTGTTGAATTTATCAAAAGATACAGTTATTTATCTTCCAATTACTTGTTATTTATTATGTCAAGTTAGCTTGACATAAATATATGATATTTCTGGTAAAAATTGTTCCTCTTTATTTTGTAAAATATTCTCCCTCTTCTCTTGCTGACCGAAAGCTTCTATTTAGTCCTCAACTGCGATAATAGCCTACATTTCTGATTTCAGTAATCAATCAGCTCCCCAATACGAAGCTATTGTCGTCATTTTAAACATGCCATTTTTGTGTGAGCTGTGGATTGAACCCAGGGCCTCTAACACGCTAAGATTATAGTGTACCATGTATACACATCTTTAAAGTAAGCTTTCTCTAACATACTTACAAAGACAGTAAACTGTCTAAATAGTTTAGGAAAAGTATGTGAAATGAAGAATTAATTCTGTGAAGTTAGTCTATGTGTGTGTGTGTGTTTGCTTCACATTGAACCACACTTTCATGTTTGCTAGCCATGTACTCTACCATTGAATTATGTGTGCCCTAAGCCTCAGACAGATTTTTCTAGTGAACTGCCTCACAAATATCTTCTCTGCAGATATTACCCAAGAATCACGTAGTGGAAGCAAGTCCTTTTGGCATAGCTCTTTTAACTTAACATTCTGCCTTCTCCCTAATATTTTAATCATCTAAAATTAAATAATCTTATATATTTCATAAGAAACAACACATTAGTAAAAGAAGACAAGATAAAATTAATTTTCAGCTGTCCACATGACTTTCAAATTACACAGAACTAATCATTTGAATGATTCTTTTCAGTATGGTGTGATTTTTAAGGGGTGGAACAGTTTAAATGGCCAATAAGAGTTCCTTTAAGTTTTAAGAATATATTATTACATTATATATTAATACATTATTGCCATAACTAACATTGTATGCCTAATATGAAAATAACTACCAGCAAAATATTTTTTTTAATTTTTCTTTTAACTAAAGTTTATCTGAAAGAAGAAAAAATTGTTCACTAATTTGCACAGTTGATTCTTTTGCCATTGGTGAGCATTTATTGCATGTACAGGTATCAGATGGACACTGAACATGCGCGCTGATCATGAAAACATTAAAAGAATCAGTTTTTGCTCTTCTGTGGCTTATTTGCTAATGGATATAAATTATAATGTGATATATATTATAGTTATATATCACTATGTATATCACATAATATATAATAACTACATATTACTATTGTTATATATCTATATATTACTATTTATTTGAAGGACATCTAAATCAAGATTTGGGTATGAGGGGTTCTGTATTATGGGATGCATCTTGGTATAGGTATTACCTCTGTTGAATTTTTGAAAGTTAGTGAGATGCAACTACTTTTATGCAGAGGAAACATTATGTGTAAAGACAAGAAGGCATGGGAAAAAGTGGTGCCCAGCAGAAAAGGCCAGTTTGAGGTATGGCTGGAGCTTGGGTGCAAAGACCAGGACTGGAGTCAACTGAAGCTGGAGGGGAAGAAGGCCTACTTGCAGAGTTGGGGTTTCTCCTGAAATAAAGGCAAAGCCATCTCAAGGCTTCAGGTGGAGGAATGATTGGGTCAGGGCTGTTCTTGGGAGTGTGGTTTTAGGTTAGTGTGGAGAATAGTTCGGCAGGGGTTGATAGCACCTGGAAGAAGAGCCTGTTCACGATGCAGCGGTTGGGTTGGATAAGAGCCCAGGAAGGGGGACATGCACAGGAGGGCAGGGCAGGGAGGACAAGGATGGGCTGGGAGGTGACTCCCAGAAGTCCTGTTGCCTGAATACACCTGCACCGGATAGAAATGGAGGACACACAAAAGCAGAAGGATTGGCTCCTCCCTCTCTAACACTGTGGAGGACTGAGTGTCTGATGTGGTGAGCTGCTTGGAGACAGAGTGGAGCTTAGGAAGGGGAGCTTAGCTGGAAAGAGGTTTAAACACATGAAATTTATATATTTCTTTGAAAACTATATGAAAGCCCATTTAATGTTTCCTCATGTAATTATAAACATGTTTTAATCACTTTGTCTACCATATAATAGTTTAATTGGAAGTAGCTTTTTTTTTGTAAAACAGCCCTGGCTGCCCTGAAATTCGCTCTGTAGACCAGGCTGACCTCGAACTCACAAAGATTCACCTGCCTCTTCCTCCTGAGTGCTGGGATTCAAGGCGTGGCTGGAAATAATTTTTAATGTGGTATTAGGTATTGAGTCCAGGGCCCTGCACGTGCCATCACTGAGCTACGTACGCATTTTACCCTGAAATCACTTGTGTGTTCTCTTTTGAAACCTCATGGACAGATGGTAGTGGTGTTGGTCAAGAGTGAGATAGATACACTAGCTCAGAATTGAGAATAATAGGTGGTTATTTATTTAGGGGTAGACTCACAAATCAGAATCCTCTGCTGGAATGGAGAACAGAAACTGAATCCCACAGCTGGAAAAGAGGCTCGACACATGCATTACATCGGCATAAATAGTATAAGAGGCCACACCCCAGTGGGCGGGCAACTACTGGTTGTAGGATTTCTTACAGTACCTCCCCCCTTTTGTTTAAATAAGAGAGTTTTAAGCCTAATGCAAAATTATATACAATAANAATCCTCTGCTGGAATGGAGAACAGAAACTGAATCCCACAGCTGGAAAAGAGGCTCGACACATGCATTACATCGGCATAAATAGTATAAGAGGCCACACCCCAGTGGGCGGGCAACTACTGGTTGTAGGATTTCTTACAGTACCTCCCCCCTTTTGTTTAAATAAGAGAGTTTTAAGCCTAATGCAAAATTATATACAATAAAAACAAATATATTCAATAATTATCCTATCCTAACTAGTTTAAGTCTTGTATAATAAATAACTTGGCCAAGTCATGAGAGGAAAGTAACTACAACTATCTAGTCTTCAACCCCATTGAAGATCCGAGAAGATCTGCCTTCTCAGAAGAGTCAGTAGATGTTCAGTGAGTGTCTGTGACCTCTGTCCCACCTTCCCAAGTCTCCTACTTCAGCAGTGACACTAGCTGTGGCAGTCCTCCACTCAGTGCTGATTCACGATGAAGCACCAAGATCTCAGAACGCCTTACACACAATGAGAATAAATATAAAAGGTAAAAATGGTCAAGTTTGCTCCTGACAGTTTCTTGAACCATTTGCCATCATAAATACACCATGTGAAAACAGTATGAGTTTTGGAATTTGTTCTGACTTAAATGGCAAGACTTTCTGTGCTGCAGGGGCCATAACATCTTAAATCACAATAAGCTTTGTAACTAGGACAGCGCAACTAGTACTAAATTATGTATATACTAAAACTATGGCAAATGTACCAAAGTTTCTGAATAATCAAATGCACTTTTAGTGGTCAGAGGTAATAATCATAAAGGTCAGAAGAAACTGGATGAGGTCTTGAAGGTCACTATTTTTAAAATGCAAGAAAGACTTAAAAACAAACTGTGTGTGGCCTTTGCTGCTACCTGAGACCATGTTGATGTCCATGGCCTGTGTTACCACAAAAGGCCATGTAGATGTCCGTGGTCCATGCTGGCCTGTGCCGCAGCCAAGGACTATGTTGACGTCCTGGTATGTCCTGCTGCTGGAGGCCATATTGAAGTGTGTGGTCCATGCTGCAGCCAGAGGCAATGTGATGTCCATGGTCTGCTCCTACAGGAGGCCATGTGGATGTCTGCCATCTGTGTTACCACCAGTGGTCATGTTGATGCTGTGGTCTGTACTACCACTGGAGACCATGCTGAGGTCTGTGCTGATGCTAGAGGCCATGTGGATGTCTGTGGTCCATGCTCTCACCAGAAGCCAAGTGGAAGTCCATGATCCATGTTGCCGCTGCCTGTAAAGGGGAAGGTAGCTTCTTTTGCAGTGGTACTGATGACTGCAGACCCACAGCTGAGAAAGAGAGATGTGAGGCTTGTGTTGTGGGATATTTGTACATTGTGTGAAGCTTGGGAATGTGGGTGTGTATCTAGACTGCTTTCTGCTATCTGAGGGCAATGGCATCTGTAGGGAACCCTGAGAAAATTGGGAAATGGTCACGTCCTGGAAGAACTAGCTGTATTATTTTTTGTTTGGTTTCTGTGTAATGGGAGAACATGAGGGCTTATCCAAAGTCCTGACTGGAGTATGTGAGGCTGGACTATCTCAGCTTTGAAGTTGTTCTGGATGTAGAATTTTGAGGAAACTGCAGCAGATGCATCCTGAGAAGCTAGATCACCTGGACTACTTGGCCTTATTGGTGTTTTATCCTTTTTCCTTTCTGAAAGCACACAAACTTATATGTATCAGCATTAACATAAGTATGGAATGTGTGGTGTACACAAGTCACATGTGACTGATGTTTTTTTATGTTGTTGTTGTTCTATGAGTAGGTAAAAGGCATCTGTCAACTTTATAAGTCTGTTTGGACTGTATCACCAAGCTGTAATATAGATCTCCATATATGTTATATGAAAGGATGGCATACAAGTCATAAGAACTCTGTATCCAACAAGATTGATTTCAGAGCTGTTCCTGTGTTGAGGGATCAGAATATATGTCACTTGTCCGGTAGCCTTTCTTGGCTTTCCCCCTCATGTCTGCAGCCAAGATCCTCAGGAGGTCTCTCCCATCAAAGCTGATCTTTATTAATTTACAAGAGAACCATAACTTTTTGCTTTCTGTAGAAACAAAGGCATAAGCTTTCTCACAATATACTTTCTGACTTCCATTTTGCAGTTAAGATGTTCTTAAACTATATAGGTTTAGCTGGGCAATGGTGGTGCACACCTTTAATCCTAGCACTCAGGAGGCAGAGGCAGATGGATCTCTGTGAGTTCAAGAGTGAGTTTTAGGACAAGCTGCAAAGCTACACAGAGAAACCCTGTCTTGAAAATCCAAGTATATGTGTGTGTGTGTGTGTGTGTGTGTATTCCATAATCCAATGTCTCTCAGCAGCTATTGTTTTTGTGTACATTAGCATTTAAAAAATTCAGAGTCAACAAAGCATCATACAGGATCCAGACACCCTGTTATTTTCCATATTTATGTGGCTCATTTTTATACTAATTTGCTATCTCTTTAAAGACTTTATTATTTTTAAACTATTTATTTATTTATTTTTGTTTTTTGAGACAGGGCTTCTCTGTAGTTTTGAAGCCTATCCTGGGACTTGCTCTGTAGACCAGGCTGGCCTTGAACTCACAGAGATCTACCTGTCTCTGCCTCCCGAGTGCTGGGATTAAAGGTCTGCGCCACCACCGCCTGGGAACTATTTATTTTCCCTATGATTGTCTA
Source organism: Ellobius talpinus (assembly GCA_001685095.1). NCBI lineage: Eukaryota > Metazoa > Chordata > Mammalia > Rodentia > Cricetidae > Ellobius > Ellobius talpinus. Next base: position 13,778 of record LOJH01020589.1, read on the forward strand.
TATCCATTTTTTTTCTTTCTTCAGCATCTAAGCTTATCTTCAAACATATTTTACCTTTTTAGAGGTTTTCTGTGTCTGTAGCTGGCTTCTCTAAGTGCTTGTGGCATTCTCTGACTATGTGAGACAAATCTTAAGCTGCCATGTCAGCTGCCACGAGGCTCAGCCTAGCACATCGCCCTGGTACATGGTGCAGTCAAAGGCTGGAGCTGCAGCTCTGTATGCTGCTGAGCACTGGCTCACCTGAGAGACTGCAGGACTAGGAATCCACATCTGGCTCCTGTCCAGAACTTTTCTCTGCTTTTTCAGACCCTATGTTTGGATAGTTGAGCCTCCATATTAGATGCTATATGTAGTTAGATCTTTGGGCAGCCAGCTCACAAATAATGACATTAGACTTCTTATTAATTATGAAAGCTCTCCCTATAGCTTAGGTTTGTTCCTAACTAGCTCCTCTAACTTAAATCAACCCATTTCTATTAATCTATGTTCTACTGTGGCATTACCTCTCTTCCATCTTGTACCTCCTGTTTCCTCTCTGTGTCTTCTGGCTTCTCTTGCATGCCTAGATTCCTTCTCTTCCTTTCTCCCTCCAGAAATGCTCTACCTCCTGCCTAGCTATTGGTCATTCAGCTTTTTATTACACCAATCACAGAAATACACTGCCCACAGTGTACAAACATCTCACAACATTTCCACCTTTTGTCTAAATAGAAAGGAATGGTTTTAACTCTCACATAGTAAAACTATATACAATAAGAACAATTACCAGAGAATTACATGTACAATGTTTAGTCCATCTACATTTGGCAAATTAGGAGAAAGTACTGCATTATCTATCCTATCTTAGTCCAAACTACTTAAGCTACTTTCTATCATAACTTGTATTACTATCCTAAAAAATATCTTTTAAACCTTAAAACTTCTTAACCAACTTAAGCTTTTATGTTTTTCAGCCTTAAAACTTGACAACTCTTATGTAAGTTTCTTTCCTGAATTAGGTAACAAGGAAAACTATAAAACTATAACTATCTAGTCGTCAATTCTACCAAGGACCTGAAAAGGACATAATGTTACCTGAATAAACAGGAAGTGTAGAACAAACAATGTCCAAAACTATAGAAATGACAGAAACAGCTGGCTGCCTGGGCAGTCACCCAAAGTTCCTCTGCAACATTGGGACATCCAGCCTGCAGGCCTAGAATATCTGACAGACTTTTCTGTGAAGCAGGAATTTTGAAGGCCTGTCCTACCTTGTCTTGTCAAAGTTTGGTATTTGCTTTCTTTTGTGTCCTGCTTGTCCAGTTTGGACAGCATACTGTCAGCAGTCAAGGCCAGGGCATGTTTTATTTTATTTTTTTTTTATTATTATTTTTTGGCTCACTTTTGCCACAGAGAAAGCAGACTCTATATGGAGGTTCTTCAATGCCCATCTCTTCTCTGAAGTAGATTGGTGCTGCCAGGAGTAGAGCAGACATGTCTCACTATCTTGAAAAGCCCTTTTTTTTACTTAAACATTTTAAATACCATATTATGTAGGTCTTTTAAGTGTTTAAAGACCATCTATCTATTTAAAATATATCTCTGTTCAACCTTGAAAACATACCTAATATGACTGTAAGTTTGATTGTTATAGATGATTAACTACTAATCTGTCTTTAATTAATCTAAATAGCTTTCAAGGACTAAAACTTTACATTACATTTTAAATGAGGTGCATAGCTACAATACCTTATTAAACAAGAGTAGAAACATATATACAGTATAACAAAAATAACCTTAAATATGTATCGATACACAAAAATCCATACCAATGTAAAATATTTTAGACCAATAGTTGTTCAAAAGTAGATTTGACAATATACCCTTTTATTCCATCATTTTATACTATATCTCCCCCTTTTTTTCCACTCAGAAAGAGATCCCTGGATCTAATCTCCTTTGTCTAACATGACTAATAACAACTTGTAATCAACAAAATGATGGCAAACACTCAACCCATCAAATAACCAAAAATCATCCTCTAGGCTACAGGCCAAGCTTTCATAATTAATAAGTCTCCATGTCCTTATTGGGAGCTATCTTATGGGACAGAAAAAGACTAATTATACTTCTGAGGCAACCTTTCCCCTGCCTCACAAAAGAAAAGAAAAGAAACAGTTTAGACAGGAAGCCATTGAAGAAAACTCTTAAAAATTGTGATAAGGATGCTGAAGTATAGCTCTCCATAGTAGTTGGCTTCTGGTGGGGTGAAAGTGGGGAAGGACTCAGTTTTCTTTAAGGGCCTGGCCACAGGGAGTTTGACCAAGCTCCAGTAAATACATGGGTAACATAAATTGGATTCTGCTTTTAATGGGGGAGGTCATCACATTGGTGGCAGTGGGGTGGACCTGGGAGGACTGGGAAGTGAGTGTGATTGGTTACATTATGTGAAATTCCCAAATAACCGATAAAAACATGTAGAAAGAAAAAAAAGTAAGCATTAAAAGGGCAAATTGTTATAAGAAAATAAAAAGTGAAGGAAATGAGAGCCTGTTATACATTAATCACTGTTGTGATATAGCTTCAGTAAAATATAGCCACTTAAATATAATAGCTTATAGGAATCAAAATAACAAACCTATTAGATGGGCTAGAGAGATGGCTCAGCAGATCTTGGGTTAGGTTCTTAGGACCCACATGATGGCTTAAAACCATCTGTACCTCCAGTTCCAGGGACTCTGATGCTCCCTTCTGGCCTCCTTGGGCTCTTACATGAAAATGAAACACATACATATACCTAGGCACACACATACACATAAAGTAAAATTTGGAAAATTAGAATAATAACCAGTTGGATTATACTAGAATATGCTTACAATAGGAAAAAGTGGATGGGTGGATTTTGGACCAGAGTCAAGGATTTGAGTGAACTGTATATTCAGAACTATGCTGGGTAACTTGAACAGACCATACCTACTCACATAAAATAAGAGGACATAGAACACGTATGTCAGGGTGGCCGCTGTGCTTTTCTACATAACCAAGTCCCTTTCAAGGGTGCCTTTTGCAGCATGATCCAATGAAGAGGTGCCGCCAGGGCTTAAGCAGTGCACGATTTGAATAGCCATCCCCAATGGGGTTGGGCATTGGTAAAAATCTTCAGTGTGTTTGTTTCTTTACTTCCATAGCAGTAAGCGCTGCAAACAGAGAAATGACTTCCCACCGCACTGCCAGTAACATTAAGGGGACATAGATTTGGCCTGCAGCGAGACTTGATCTTGCTCCAACCAGCCTTTCTAGATTTATCTTTTGCCTCATGAACCTTTTCCGGTCTTGTAATTCAGGGTAATAGGAATTTAGCAGGACTCAGAAACCAGGCTTCCATCCCTCTTCCTAGGCAGAAACAGCAGTGTTGCTTACCCCTCCTGCCTCCTCTATTGTCTCCTTAGGTCTTCCAGTTTCCCCAGGCTGTGTGCCTTCAGTTCCGCACATAGCTTCCTCCTTGTTTTTCCTACCTGCCATCCTTCCTCCCCATTTAACATTTGATCCTGTTGCTACTTTACTGCCAGAATAAAGTTCAAAATATTCAAAACAGTCAGTAGGAAACTTCCAGACTTCGTTTCTGTTTTATCTCAGCCCCTTTCCTCCTGTCACCTTCCTGTGCTGTAGTCACCCTGCATTCGTAGCTGCCCTTTGACCTCTACAAGTACATGCTGTGGCATACATGTGTCCACACGTGGACTACACTTACACACACACACCTGTAATAAAAAATGAACAACTAAAATTTATTTTATATTTTCCTCAGTCAAAATAAGTAAATTTAAGACAGTAAAATAAAGCTCTTAACAGATACCTGAGCAACAATGGATGCCCCCTTTGCTCTTCTTTCTCTTCTTTCTTTTTAAAAGTATTGAGAGGGGGGGGACAGAGAGAGAGAGAGAGAGAGAGAGAGAGAGAGAGAGAGAGAGAGA